>JAHWFP010022256.1:0-18108 GCA_023313725.1 Lithobius niger | reverse complement strand
TTGGTGTGTTGATATTACTCCTTTGAAGGGCCGAACCATTCGGAACTTGGCGGCCCCCTTTTACCAGTTATGGTTTTTGATACAAGTCCTTTTTTTTTTAAATTGTGTATTAGACTCAACTCCACTACCGTGCAGATGGGCAAGGTTACTTAGCCGCGAGTCCATGCTGAGGAATTACAATTACTTAATGCCCTTTTCGGCGAAGGAAAGCCCAGCTGAAACAATGCGCAACAATGTAAAAACCCATTGTTGCCGGGAAAGCTCGCACTTTCATCTGAAGGCGGGAAAAGTGCGGGCATTCCCTAGGGAATGCCCGGGGTTTGAAAAACAGCTTATTTTAACAAAACAAAAAAACACGTTTGAAGTAGCAAAGCACTACATTACAATGCCGTTACATTTCCAAAGGATTACGTAATGATTGTAAAATAGTTACAGTTTTTAATCACCAAATGTTTGACCGGGTTTTCATTTGTAACACTCCGGCCTGATACATTTGCTACGACGTTCAAAATACCGAATGATATTTGCTTGCATACCACGGCTACTTTTCTTGTACTGTTGTAAGGATTTCAAGTTACGGTGGCCAGTTGTTTGCACAATGAGCTGCTCTTCTACGTTGGGTCGATACAAAGTTGTTGCTGACACGAATGTTGTGATTGCTTAATTAGCCATCCAACTTAGCAATTGTCATCTGTTGCAACATTTTTGACGATGTTGCCCGGAATATTTTTACCCACGGGGCGGTTGTAATACAAAATGTTATTACTGTAGTTCTTTTTGGCGCAAAAATACACAACCTCAGTATTTGCATGTTCGGGCCAATAATTTTGATACAGCCTGTGCACGTTGCCAGGACAACGAGAAGGATTGTCGGGAAGAGAAAATGCTTTGACTCTCTTTGGTTGCACTTTTATATGTTTTAAATAAATAAGCACAAATTCCTGTAAATTACATGAAAGAAAGAGGAAAACAAGCCAAACAGCAAAAATAATACACTAGAATTAACGTAGTACAGTAAGCCACCTTTGGAGTGGCATGACCCGGATTCAAACTAGCAACCCAATTCGTCCCTAGATCATATAGCTGTTCGGCTTTTTTTCTTCTTTCCTTTTATATGTTTTAACCCACGTTGATTTATTTTTGAAACGTTTAATATGTATTCAAGGTATTCTCGCCCATTTTCATTTGACCTGCCAAAAGTTTGCTGTCTTTGTGTTAAGGTTCTGTCCTGATTTTTGCCACGTAACCCACAAACATGAACATCGAAAAGCACAAGAAATTTAATTTCCCGCAACACGTTCAACTATTTTCGAATTTTTACCAATAATGTAAAACAATGGCCCGTTCAAGAATGTAACAATACCACGTTCCAAAGCATAGAACGTCTACCAACAATAGCCGACAATGGGAACGAGCTCTTCGCCGTAATGGGCATTAAGTCGGATAATGACCGAAAACCTTGTGCATTCCTAAACAATGGCCCTCGGGACGCTGCGCGCCCTCGGGCATTGTTTAGTAATGCCCGCGGTTTTCGGTCATTATCCTTTACCGAAAACACCGGCTATACGGCTCGGCGTAAAAACAGAAGCCGCTTCGCCCCAAAAAGCCAAAAGATGGATGCCTCTCTCTGACAGAACACAACAATGATCGGGGGCTAACGCACGTGCGGCAGCAGAGCAAAACACTTCATGAGCACAACAATGCATGTCGTTCCCACAGTAGAACTCCGTATACGACGGACTAATAAATATTACAGAGAGGGGGGAGTGGAAACTATCGTCTAGTGGGGGGGGGGGGGGGGGGGGTTCACCCAACCACATTTTAAACGTTGTCATTTGCTCATATAAAAAAAAAACAGCCCTTGTATTTTATAGAATTATGCAATATACATTATAATCAATAATCATTATAATTATTAATTGTCACATAAGATAAATATCATTTACATTTACATTATCAGAACATCCGAAGTATCATAATCATTAATGAGATGGTTGTAGTTGTTTTTTTAGACACTCGTTCACGAATGTTTGTCTCAATATCACTGAAAAATTTTTTTTTTAAAGTAAAAAAAAAAATGTTTTTTTTCCTGCTTGTATCGCGTCCTCTGAGAAGACGCCCGTGACCCCATTTGGGGTCCCGACCCATAGGTTGAAAACCACTGCACTACAGTGTACAACTAAAAAAAAAGGGGTATACAAAGCGTGGTTCCAGACGCAGCGCGAGCCTTGTGAGGGGTCCGACCCCGACTAAGCGAGCAAGCACAATCCGGTGGTCAGCATCCTCGTCTGCTAACCAAGTGAATGTCGGTTCGAATCCCACGAACAAGACTTAAAAAAAAAAAAGGTTCTCGGGTCCTCGGTTCCTCGGACGTTATACGGTTTCCCATTTTGAGGACACGTGAGCAGTAAAAGTTAAAAAGTGAAGCCCAGTCGGTGCCAAAGCTGAGCGTGGGTTGACCTCTCCTTAACGATGCAGGGAAGAAGTGATTCCTGGAATGGAGGATTGGATTAATACTTGCAACGGCGCTTTACTAAGAAATTGCCTGGTTTACGTAATCTGTGTTAGGGCGCGTTTACGCAGCGACTCGCCTTTGCATTCTCGCAGCAGAACTCAATCGCGATGGCAAAGGTGACATTGCCATGGTAACAACGCGAAATGGATTAGCTAAATCCGACATCGTTTGAGTAAATACTTGCAGTCTTATAATCCGTGCCAATAATATAAAAAATTCCTCATGATGAAACAATTTTCCCAATCGCTTCTGAACTCACGTTATTTGCTGTTTTCGTTGCGAGGCGGCAGACATAAAACCGCCGCCATGTTAGAATGTGAGGTGATTTCTAGCTTCTAGCTGCGAGAATGCAAAAGCGAGTGGTTGCGTAAACGTGCCCTTACCCCCAACGACTAAAGATTTTAAAAGTTGACGCCTTGGAACTTGGCCGGTTAAAGGCTGACCTTGTCCTGGTTTTTAGGGCTGTCCACGGCAGGCTTGGTGTGGATCTTCCTTTTTTTGATTTTTATCCTGAACACAGGACGCGGGGGTCACTGTTTTAAATTGGTTACCCAGCAATCTAGACTAAATTGTCGGCGGTTTTTCTTTGCTGTAAGGGTGGTCCCCACATGGAATTCCTTAAAAAATGAAACTCTACTCAGCAGGGTCACTTGGTATTTTTAGGCGGCTGCTTGACCTTGAAATTTTGACTCCATTTCTGCTAAGACCTGTGATATGAACTGTAGGGTCCACTACCGCAGAAGCTCCGAGCAAGATGGCTGGCGTATCTAGATTCCGGCGCGTGAAGTTTAGAAAGGTTTAAGACTTTGATTGCGGTTTCTGGTGTTATGTGGTTAGTTTAGGTTAGGTTAGGTAAATTTGGAAAAAACTGACCTTATTTTCGAGAAACAGCGACCTTAATTTACCCTTTACACCAACGGAGATAGTACAACCAACGTATACAGATCGATGGTGGACGCGCTTGGAGCCGCTGTGGAAGTGGTTCCGAACTGTATTTTTACTTGCCTATGCGTTAAATTGTAGGTTATTTTACTATTCTTTGGGGAAGCTGTAAGTGGTACGAGCGACTCTTGCTTGACCTGTTTGCTTGTGCAAACGAAGTTTATTATTATTATACATCTCTGAGAAAAGTTCCACATTTTTGAAAATACTTGGTGCCGAAATATAAGTTTGATTTTAACTCCGTCTGTGTTTTTCCTATTATTTTACCTTATTCGACCCCTAAATTTGAATTCCATAAAGAACTTGACAAGGCCATTTTAGATCGGAAGCCGGCGTGATTCTCCCCCCCCCCCTCCCCCCCCCACCCATTAAATCCGCGCTGAAGTAGTAACAAGGTAACAATTACGGTAAAAAAACTCCTATTCCTTCCCTTTCGTTGTTTCGAACTGAGGGTTTCGGTGGACACAGAGGGAAATAAGGAATAATAAAATTTTTTTTATACAAAGAAAAAAAAACAAAGGAATTTTCAACGGCGTTTTATTTTTTTTTAAATAAAACTTACAGCAGCAAACAACATGCTGCTCATTTTGACAATTTTACTTGTACGTCAACTTTATGGCATTTCGTGATTACCGGATGTGATAGAACAGGTGGCTTACCCAAATTTCCATTCATCTTCTGATTGGTGAAGTATGCGATTTCAAGTTGTTTAAAGCAGTGTAAAAAAAAAGTTAAGCTAACTTTAACTCATTTTTCAGTATCAGCTCGTAATGTACTTTACCTAGAAGCGTCATTAAAAAAAAAAGCAGGGAACTACATTGGGATTCAATAACCAGTTTAAACGAAATATTTACGTCATACTGTTTTTTCCACGTTCGTTTAAAGTCAAAAGTTAAAAAAAAAAAAGTGAAGATTTAGGGACCCAGGTTTAAATCAATTTTGAATTCAAAGAAATAGCTTCTGTTTTTCGAATTTTTTGTTAAGGTAAAAAATTTACACGTGATTTAAAAAAAAAGTCACTTTTCGGATTCAAAATTGTATTTTGGATCCAGAAACATGGTCCCTATTTTCATTTTTATTAATGAAAATTAGGGACCATGCTTCTTGTCCAAATTTTTAAAATAAAATTAAAATTTTTAAAATAAAATTAAAATTTTTAAACCAAAATTCAAATTTTTAAACTAAAATTTGGAATTGGAAAAATGTGGAGTGAAAAACAACAAATCGCAACAAATATTATTATTATTATTTATTATTAAATATTTCGTGTAAACGGGTTTCTGCAACACCCTGTGTACGTCCAAAAAAAAATGTAAAAGAAGTTGGGGAAAAAAAGCATTAAAGTAAAGAAAATTCCCAAAACAGGGGAAGTTAGGGAAAAAATGAAAACTCTAAGACCCCTGATGTTTTTTTTTTTTGGAATAACTTGAAGCTGGTAACTTTGCTGTTCTAGACGTGACCAACGGTTGTTTTGTGAGCTTAGCACGTGGGAAAAGTTACTGCAAATACAACATGGTCATCTAACACTCGTTGCTGGTGTAAATATTGTTCCACAGCGGTGTAAATAATGTTTGTTTGGGTAAGATACGATTGTGCCCGAAAGCTGTATGATCGTCTCTCTAGGCCTCATGGCTGAGAAATGGTTCGGCTAGGTGTTTGTTTGTTTGTCTCTCAGTGGTTTTATTTCTTTAAAATAACTACATTTCCCAATTTTGAGCTCCATCAATTTTTCACAACCATGTCGTGCATTCCCAACTAAATAATGACAATATTAGTGCTCGATTAGTGCTCGAAAATAAAAATTAGTGCTCATTCAATGAAAGAATTATAACACTTTCAAAGATGGCGGTAGCCAAATCGATCTAGCAACACAGCCCACATTGTACTCCTCCAAACACGTCCCATTTTTTTAGTGTTCAATAGTGCTGAAATATTAGAAATAGAATGAGCACTAAAAAATTGGACGTGTTTGGAGCAGTTCAATGTGAGCAGTGTTGCTTCATCGATTTGGAATCCGCCATCTTTGAAAGTGTTATAATTCTTTCATTGAATGAGCACTAATTTTAATTTTATATCTATCCAATTAGGGATAGTTTATGATTGAATAACAGACTGATAAAAGAATAATAACTACAGGATTCAATTCTGCAAAGCCGTAATACCGAACATGTAGTACATTTGAAGTCATTAATGAAAAGGGCAGGTTGAAGAATGTTGCCTTGGGGAACAGTGAACACCTAAAGAGTTGGAAAGCATCTTATGCGACTTGCAGCAGTTTCTTAGCCAACTTACCTAGCCAAATTAGTCGTAAACATTCCTTTGCATCTTCTTCACTGAGGATAAAATACAGGGCTTAATAAATAAAACCACATAAAGGTTTAATTCGCAGGAAGACCTAACGCTAAACTATACTACAGTCCAAGTCTAGGGTGCGTTAGGGGACAGCATCAGACTAAAGCCATTATTCCGAATTAGTGCACTTTTATAGCTAAAGGTCATTGACCTAACTGAAGAACATTTTCTTAACTAAGATCATTTACCTAGCTAAATTATATTTACCTTAGCTATTTACCTTTAACCATCTTTTATATTTGTTCTACACGGAACAAAAGACACGATAAAGAAAACCGACCATAAAAAGTTTAATTCTCGGCTAGGCATAACACCGAAAGAGTAGTACATTCTAAGTCGTTAACGAAAAGAGTTGGTTCAAGGAGGGTCCCTTGGGGAACAGCGGATGCCTCAGAGTAAGGATAAAGCACTTATTGCAGCTTAGAGGTTTGGACTCAGACAGGAAGCCAACGGGAAACGATGGAGTTGGGAGAAAAGTTTATGATTATGGCGAAAAGCTAAAAGCGTTTTCAAAGTGATATCAGCTCTCTGCAGAGGAGGGCACTTTAGAAAGAAGAGGAGCGGCTCACGCGCCAGAAAGGATGACTTAATTCCGCTGAGTGGCTCTGGAGACGTCAATTTACTTTCGTTTTCCATACCCACTGGTTTCAGTTTTCTGGCACTGGGTGGCGCCGAGCCGTTCTGCGTGGATGAGGGACTGCAGCACGTAATTTTGCTCTCTAAAGCAGCGTTTAACGGCTTTAAATTAGTTTTCAAGCAATAAACTGATAAAAAGGGGACCTAATTTGGGATTGCAGTTCATGGAAATTTCGATTTACGTACGCCAAGGCATCCCCTAATGCATTACGGCGACTCTTGTAGTGTGGAAACCGTCTATGTTATGTGGTTGATGGTTTTGGGATTTAACCGAAGAGTTGAATCCCGACAGTTATGTTTTCCGCAGTTGTGATTAGAAATTTAATATTTCCGTGGTGTTTGAAGCATTCCGATACATTGCCGTACAGTGAATTTTTGTTTTCACATGCCCTAGCTGCAGTCTTTTTTGTATTATTAGAAAAAAAAAAACACTGTAAAAATTAGAATTTAACGTTCTATTTGAGCAACCCAAATTTTACATCGCGGATGCCACGCCATGTCGACACATAATACCAAGAATTTATAGTGTTGGGGAGGAGAATTTGTGACTGAGACCTCTTACTGAAACGTCTAATTCACATTAGTTCAGTCTTAGTTTATAGAGGGCGCCAGTAGTATGGCTAACTCTAGAGTGTAGTACTACGCTATGGCTTAACAGATTCCTATGCTTCATTCGGTAACACTTTTGAATCTTAGGGGGGGGGGGGGAGCGTGCATCTGGGGTGTCTGCAGTAGCCCTCAGATTCGTAGCCGTAGATGCAGGTTGCCCGACCGGGATAGTTGTGCCCCTATCCCAGGCGGTTGGTAGATAGGTTTGTGGACGGCAAGGGCAGCACAGTTGGTTTTAAAAATCGGCCGGAATATATTGAGAGTTCAACACGTAGATTAACGTCTGTATGTTAGTTATTTCAGGGGTGAATAGAGTATCGAAAATGATAATGTATATGTATGTTCGCGGCTGTAGGATTTATTCAGGTTTGTAGGCCTAAAAAATCGACAGCATCGCACTAGTATATACGTAAAAAAAAAGGTCAATTCGGTACGATATTTACCCAAGAACTATCCAAGCTGTACCAACAAGGAGGTACACAGGCCGTCAGTGGTAAGGCAACGGAATTAAATGTTGTAAAGAAGGGTCATAAACCAGATAAAATCGTGTTAAAAGCTGCATTTTACCACTATTCACAGTTTAATTTTTTGAGGCCTATGTGATGCTAGCCAAAACACGGGCAAGTTTTTCAAAAAGACTCGTCACTTAAAAATATAACGGATATATACAGAAATTTGTTGTATATACACCGTCGGTGACTTAAAATTAAGTGAAATGGATAAAAAAAACGTGAAAAAAATTAATAAAGAAGCTGGGATCAAAAACATACCCGAAAAAAAAAGATACTAGTCCCCTACCATGATTTTTTCTTACGGGGACTAGTATCTTTTTTTTCCGGCTATGTTTTCGAGCCCAGCTTCTTTAAAAGGAATCAATGAGTAACGTTGGTGTGACCAATACACAAACGTGCTAAACCACCTCTTCCCGGCGACTACGGCGACAAGCAGAGTGCCATTCCTGGACAGTCCAAGCTTCCAGTTTGAGGTGTAATAAATAGTGTTGTTCAGTGAATACCACTGATGTGGTTCGCCAGTCTGGATAGTGTCCGGTGTCAGCAAAGTGACTTACCAACGCGTTGTTGGAATCGTCGGCCTCCACCAAAGTGTTTGGCTTTTCGCTTGGCGAGCGGGTGTTTGTTCAGGGTTCAGACAAAAACTGGAAAACCTGTAGAACCGGGAAATCTCATGGAAAATGAAAACAGAGCCAAAATCTCAGGGAAATTTCAGGAAAAACAAGAATTTTTTTTTAAATCATGGAAACGACCGGGAAATTTGAAAAATGCCTTTGTGTCTGATCTGTAAATAAGTTCCATTCAATTAGCAGATCAGAAACAAAATCCTAGGCTAGTAGCAAATATTTTAATTTGTGCGTTAATATGTTCATGTATTTTAGGCATAACTTCTATAAACTAAATCTTAGGCTAGTGCCAATATTTGTGATGAAAATGCGTTTAGTCCCGTCTGGAAACTCTCTAAACATCTATTTTCTTAGATGATGGATTATTTTCGTATAAATATTAAGAAAAACATTAGATATACGGCCTGTTTTCCCTATCTAAACCTGGAAATTGCCATTGGCCGCACCTGGGAAACCTGGAAATGTCAAGGAAGAAATTGAGAATTAAAAAATTGTCTGAACCCTGTTGTTACGAGGAAGATAAGTTATCTGTCATTTTTATGACCCAGGCCTTCGTTGAACGTTTTAGAGAATAATAAACGTAGAAATACAATGGACTCAACACTGCGCGCAGCTATGATGACAAATGAACAACCACAATGACGAAAAAAAAATCTTTCCCCACAGAATCCAGCTTACTTTCCGTACTCATGAGTAGGGTGAGCGAAAAAAACAAAATTTTCGAAATTCAAAATATCTTGGCGCATAAAAGTTGTCTTTTAGCATCACTACGACACACACAAATTTCATCATTCCGAGGTCATGTCTTGAAGTGCCACAAGAGCCATGAAGTTTAACGTTGTGTGGAAACGGACGGAAAGGCGAAAACAGCAAAAACGACGATTGGATTGGTTTAAAATTTAATTTTAACATTATCTCATTTGATTATAACCACAATACAAGGATTTTTTTTTCTTGGCTGAAAATGCTATTTTGACACATCTTTGACACCCATAGTTTTTAATAAAAATTAAATTCTTTTTAATTACCGCATTGTTTACAATATCACAGTATCAAATTAGATTTCTCACACTTTCAAATGAGATAATGCTAAAATTAAATTTTAAACCAATCAAATCATCATTTTTGCCTTTTTCGCCATCCGTCCATGACGTACAATGTTAAAATTGAAGGTCTTTGTGGCATCTCAAGACATGACCTCAGAGTGATGAAATTTTTTGTGTATCGTAGTGATGCTAAAAGTCATTTTTTCCGCACTATGACATACTCAATTTCGAAAATTTTATTTTTTGGCCCACCCTTCTCATGATGACATAACAGCAGAAAAACTGGGGGAAATATTTTTCCATCGGTATTTTTCTCAATAGCTGTGGTACGGTACCAGACAGAGTCAAACGGTTTTCACCATTACATTCAGCGTCCAAAAATTAGTTAAATGAATTGAAAAAAAAAACCGGAAGTATGAAGCAGAAGTGGTCCAAATGTGGTGGAAGTGTACAGAAGACCGGCTGCCACTAGGTAGTCGCTGCCACCGCTTGTTTCAAGTTTTGCCTTGCCGGATAAGGAAACGGAAGGTAACGAAGGGAATTCGACTGTGGGTTGCGGGCTTCCTTCCATGTTCACTGACGCTTAAGTCAGTGGGCTTTCCTGCTGAGCAGTAAAGTAACCGTGGCAGCCAACATTTAGTTTAAAGTTGGGTAGCGGGAAGAGGATTGCAAGTGTTTTTGTGAGTCATTCTGAACGAAATGAAAACGACAGTGCAGATGAATTCGAGCTAATATCTATCTATATTAAAAGGCTTCGGTGGCACTGAGCAAAATCATCAGATGTGTGTGCATAACAATCAGTAACAAACGTTCGTATGTGCGTTACAATGTTTGTGTCCTGTAACAATCAGGAAGCGCTTTCAAAAATGGTTGAGAAACAATCAATATCTGCACGGTCGTTGCTGGGTTTATCGCACTTGGTGTCAGAACGGTCAAAAACAGTCAATTCAGCAACATAACAGCAGCGTCCTCCATTGCAAAAAGACATTTACTTCCCTACGAAAACCAACAACAGTGGTTCAAAGGTAGGGGGAGCGGCGACGGGGGCGGGGATATTGACACCACACGATGGGGGATTTCGGGGGAGGGGGGCATTGGAGAGGGGAAACGGCTACCAGTGAGTAGGCGCATGGGGGCAAATCTGACCATGCGCCGGGAGAATGTGCGGAGAGAAGGACAGGGGGAAGGCGGACAGGAGACAGATTAGGGGCCTCGAAGTTATTTTCATTTCGTGCTACCCAGTAAAGCATTTCACTTAGGTACGCGGGAACTGGCTAGACCGGCGTATGTTATGCCGGGGGTACAGCTAGTTGATATTATTTTTTTTAATGCTAATATTGAGCTGCTCTTCAATAGGTGACTTGAAAAATTTAAGAGGTGTGATGCATTGCAGGACCTTTGCTTGAAACTAAATTTTCCGGCGTCATCTTTAGAAAACAAACAAAAATTGAAATTACATGGCGCAGCCACAACTATCCAACTAAAATCTCTACATTCAAAAGTTAAACATTGCTAGAATAAACTCAAGTGTATGTATCTTAAAAACGTTAAACGACTTACTTGGAAAGAAAGACTTGAGACATCGTAAATAATAAAGGGATTGCAAGAAAGAATGGTGCACAAAAAAAACACGCAAAAAGCGACGTTTCTGGTCGGAAGACCACCCGTTTTCAAGCTGAACACTTCACGCAAAAAGCAATCGTCAAAATATTAATTACACTTCAGGAGTGACGTTTTGACACCCGCATTTGCGTGAAGTGTGCAGCTTGAAAACTGGCAGGCTTCCGATCCGAAACGTCACTTTTTGTGTTTTTTGTGTGCACAAAATCATTTTAATACGGTATTGGTGCGTTTACATTTTTGTATACATCATAAATAAATCACTTGGTTACGCACCATTTCAAAAGTTAGAAGATATTGCAATATCACTGGTGACGGTATACGCAGCACGACTATCTTCATCAGTCACACTGCAACATGGCGTGTTACCTCGTGAAACAACACAGGAGTCCGTGTGACGAGGTAACACGCGAGGATGTGGTATGACTGATGAAGATTAGTCGTGCTGCATATATCACCAGTGATAAGGACTAACGAAAATTTACAAGATATTGCTATATCATCTAACTTTCGAAATTGTGCGTAACCAAGTTATTTATTTACGAAGTGTATACAGTATGTTTCAGAAGTCCTGAACCAGGTAGGCCAAATGGTATAGGCGTATACTACACCCAGAGGAAAGTCCTGGGTTCGAGTCTTGGGTTTACTGCAAGTGAATGCCTATTGTGGAATACATTTGCTACTCCCATTAGGTGCTTATCTTGCTCCTAGTATACCGATTTGTACACCTTAGGCCTAATATGGTATATCGTACGTCGTATATGCCGACACTGTGTATGCCGACACTGTGTATGCCTATACCATATAGGCCTCTTGGTTCAGGACGTCTGCGACGTACTGTATGTTACTCTAAATATAAACGCAACAAAGCCATGTACTTTCCTTATTTGTACAGTTTTTTAATCTGGTCTCTTTTGATCTACATTGTACTAAAAACTAAAATAATAAAACATTAACCGTTTCTTCCCCATTTCAGTAACCAGTGCTTTTTTTTTGGGGGGGGGGAGCTACTATGGTTTTAATTTTATTTATTCGTGTAATGGATGAATACAGCAGTAAGGTTTCACGTGGACTAAACACTGCGGTAACAATGTGGTATCAGAAACCTTAAGGGAATCTCATACGTACGTGTTCCTTTCCTTTCTTGACTTCAGTTCAGATAAGTCCCTTAAACATCAAAAGAGTTCGTTTTTGTTTTCTAATATGGTATTGGTTTTAATTAGTTTATGCTAACAATTTTTTTTAGATATTAGTCTACGCATTATAATTACGAATTCATGACTTTTATCCCTCTTTTAGTTCTATTTTTGTTCCGTTTTAATGTGCACTGAGTGAGGATGACCACTATACCCACGCCGAAAATTTTCAGTTTTAAAATAAAATGCCCTTACGTACAGGTTTCTCATTTTGTGTTTAAGTCTATATAAGTAAATTTTAAGCCTAGATAATTGCACATAAAATTGCGGTCGAACACAACGTCTCGGGGATTTCTACGCCCGTTATCAAGTGCAAAGAATTTTTATTTTAAATGTCAACGGCGATAAATGCAGCACACGTATAATGCCACAGTCAAGGCACAACAACAATACCACACAAAAAAATAATAATTGTAAAATTGAATAAACTAAAAACGCAAAACCATAAACCTAAGCTTCCCTGAACACAACATGTTAGCAGAAGGCTGCAGCAGAACTCTACCCTGTGAGTGCTTGTTCGAAGTGAGTAATCGTAAAATCTCTCTTCGTTTCATATCCTGGTCTGAACTGGATTATGGGATAGATTTGAGATGGGTGGGTGGGGTGCAGAAATCCCATAAGTCCCTTCATCCCATAATCCAGTTCGCATCGGGACGCAAAGCGAAACGAGATTCTCCACTGAGCTCCTCACGTCGCAGGGTAGAGGTTTGTTTCAACCTGTTGGTATGGTTTTTGGTTTTACATTGTTAATTTATTCAGTTTTACAAAATAATTTTGTACGTCGTTGTGCTTTGACTATGACAGGATACTTGTGCTGTGTTTTTCGATGTTTTCATTGTTAAATTCTTTGCTCTTCATAACGGGGTGTAGAAATCCCCCACAACGTTTGTGTTCGACAGAAATTTGATAAGCACTGTCTTGGCTTTAAGGGGGCACCTACCCTAAAATGAGGCCTAACTTTGGAAATTTTTTTTCTTTTAGTGTAATTTCCCTAGCGTCATAATTTTTTGTAAGCTTAAAGTATGTTGAAATACGAGTGTAGGGCATATTTTAATTATTCAACTAGTCAAGTTTTGTGGGATTACTGAATGACCGGTACATTTTTGGTAAATTTTATTACACTTTTGTACTGCTATTTTGGATAACGTTGGCAAAAATTGTTGCACATGAACAAGATTGAGCTCTAAATCATCTGTATACATAGGCTATCATGTGAACCAAAATAATTTTAATACCACAATTTTTTATATTTTATAATATAATCACAATTTGCATATATTATAACATTATATAGCCAGAATTTTGGGATTTTTTTAAAAACTACACCGGAAGTGTGTACAAGTGTGATTTTCGTTCACTTTACAGTCACCACACCTGGGAACCTGTGTAAAAAATTTCAAGTTATCTCAATTCTAATTAAGGTTATGATATTTTTAGTGATTGACCGATAGCGATATTCGCGTTCAGAGAAATTCAAGTTTGAACGTGTAACTTATAACCTTACGTAAAGATAAATAAACCCCCAAAAATATGTTTTAAGCCATAAAAGGTTTCCATTAATTTAAAAAAAAAAGTGTTGTACCATGTAGACTACATACAACTGTACCAGACCAACCTAAAAAATTTTTTTTGGGCGGTGGATTATTTTTAGGGTATAGGTGCCCCTTTAATTAGACTTTCTATCGTTGGTGTTTTTATTTTCTAATCTAATATGTTCGCCAGCATGTGTTGTTGCAAACAACTAGACTTAAAATTTTAGAAGTTATTCAACTTTAATTAATTTCGGTTTGCGGCTAAGAAAAAAAAATAACAAAACCTTGCCAAACAAAAATGTGGTTAGGTATTCAGTGTTCCTGCCTTCTTCACCTCCCGACTCGCACATCCAACTTACAAAAATTAAACAAAACTGAAACTATAGTGTGCGCGGCGTATCTTGAGTCCTGGAAGCATTTTACGAACGGCTACGTCTTCCTGGAGGGAGCTGCTTTAATCGACGGCCGCCATTGTTTTTGTAACCATCTTGGATATCAACAAGGCACTCTGCTACTAAAAACGTACACTCGATTATCTGTTTTCGTTCTGCAGCGAACTCAAGATAGGCCGCCGCACACACAATAAAACAGAAATAAAAGTAAGAAAACATTTTTTTTTCATGCTAACACGCTTCTTGACTTAACAAGAAATATTAACTTAACAAAATTCAGTGAACTCTTTTGTAAATGGACCTCCTCTTTTTTGACCTGACCCTGTCTCCCCACAATACTCGGGGCCACCGCTGGAAACTTGCTGTCCAGTCCAGGAATCGCGCCTGGAATGCAGAATGAACTATTTTGTTATTCGTACAGTCCCGGTCTGGAATGGCCTTCGCTCAAGTATAGCGTGATTGGACTCGGAGTGTGGGTTCCGTCGGGAGTTGATGTCTGAAGATCTCACCCTTTTTTTTTTAAAGAGAAATCTATAAATACTAGGCCTTCCTCTCCCCCTCTCTTCTCTGAGATATGGTGCGATATCGACAGTTTGTAGCCCTTCCAGCAACCATCCACCAACTGGTGGTAAACTTGGTTATTATTATTTTGATAACGATCTTACAATTTTCTGCTCAGCTTTATTTAAAGGTGCTTCCCTGCTATCCTTTGGCTTTTTGGCGTACTTCTGTTTATTAATTTTTAAATCTAATTTCTTTGAGACGTACTTCAGTGTATCTTATACATTTTTGGCACATTTCAGTTTTGGAACAATCAGTCAATTCTAGGCCAAAAAATCCGAAGCATAAAATGCAAGGGTAAAAATAAAATCCTATACAGGGTAAATATGCAGATCAAGGGTCTTCTTGGTTCTTATTTGAACTTGATCTGCATTTACTAATGATCACATCTAACCAAACAGAGTAACAACAGCAGTAATACCGTTCCGAATACTGAATTTAAAAACATTACCTGCATTTTTGAAGTTCCTAAATATAAATCTGACGTTCGACATATTTTGCAAACGGACATTTTTGTCTTTACTGGAACTACCATCGCTGGATGAATGGTTTATGGTTTCTGCCAAGTAACTTGATGTCTTGATCGAACCACAGAAAATAAAAACTTTGCTCTCGAATGAAACTTGTTCCTTGCCTGGCGCGATTCGAGTCAGGGAAAACTCACTTCTCCTACAATAACTGCAATCGCACACATAAAATAATTTAAAGACCTATGATCTCCACTTGATTATCATTCCCAGCCTGGTCAAATTCAAACTAAAGCAATTGGTAACTAACCGTATGTAACATAACAACTGCACCACTGCCACAGAACAAATTTAAATTGAACCAAAATTGTTTATGGTTTTTTCCCCCCTCAGATTGTTTCCCCTTTTTTTAATTTTATTGCTTTGGATTTTTTTATAATACCAAGTAACCTACAAATTCTGATAAATCATACACGTCTCAATTTAGACAAACTAAGTATCCCAGTGCATTAGGCACTGTTTGTCGTGCGTCTAAACCTATTTTGTACAGCTCAAAAGCACTAGGTCTTGGTTAATGTACCGAACATCCTGAAAGTTACATCATGAGCGCTCGTTCTGTAAATACATTTCTTCTTCAACTGGATTTAAGTAAACAATACGAAAAATTAATGATATTTAGCTTCAACCAGTCGTGGTCGACGAGTCGCGGGTAAGTACACTTTACTTTCGTTATATTTTTAGGACTGTGATATAAATATTTAAGATAACTTATATTAATTAAGTTTGTGAAAGAGAGCTTTTCCCGTTTTTATTGCTGATCCCATTATATTAAGGCTCAAAAACATCGAGCTAGACTCAATTACATTTCCTATAATAAATAATTTACCAGTCCTTATAAAATATAGATACGGTTGGTGAAAACTTTTAAACTCCGAGCTAACTTCTCCATATGTTACTAATAAAATCTGCAATCCCCGGAAACGTTCGTTTCCTTTTAAAACAGCTTGCAAACCTCAAACAAAAATATCAATTCTTTAGCAATCAGAATATTTTTATATACGTATTCCTCAAACATTGAGATTTTATATATTTCAGTTTTACAAACAGACTTGAAAGGAAAAGTGTGTTTCGGGACTATAATAAAATATTCATATCCTTTATTACAACGTTTGAAGTGTAGCTGCCTTCTCTGATATCCACATTATGAGTAATAAAAACTAAATGCTATTACATATATGATGTATACATGATCTGTTACATATGCATATGGATCTTATATATTACGTATGTATCTACATATGAATTATTTAGCAATCAGAAAATTTATATATTTGCTCAAACATTGAGACTTTATATATATTTCAGTTTTACAAACGGACTTAAAAGGAAAAGAGTGTTTCGGACTATAATAAAATATTCAAATCCTTCGTTACAACGTTTGAAGTGTAGCTGCCTTCTCCAATATCCACATTATGAGTAATAAAAACTACATGCTATACATATACATGTATCTATATAATATATGTATCTTATATAATATATATGTATCTACATATTATATATATATATATATATATATCTAATAGTAGATTTATATATAAACGAAAGACGAAAACAAGCCAACCAGCGAAAACCATACACAACGAATAACGTAGTTCAGTTAGCCACCTTTTTGCACTTACGTTTCGTCGGAGTGGCATGACCCGGATTCGAACTGACAACTCAGTTCGTCTTTATATCGCTGTCATAACGCCTTTATCTCCATAACCACCCCTCCACTGGCATAAAGATGCATGATATAAAGATGGTATAATACTTAATTCGTTATTAAGGTCGCAGCAATGACCCGTGCTCCGTACGACCGAGAATGCTTGCAGCCATAGGCAATGAAGAAGGATTACAAATAAATACAACGGCTCAACGAAGATTTAACTTAACATATGTACATAGCTGTAAATTATGTAATGGAAAGAGGAAAACAAGCCAAATAACGAAAGGTCAGTGGCGGAGCAAGCGAGCGAAGCGTAGCCTATAACACGCGAAATTGCAAAAGGTTGGTTGGTTGCACTTTTTTAGTCTGGGTAGAGCCCAAAAGAAAGGTCGGAGTGGAAAGAAATTTGGTACATCGCTTTATACCCCCAAAAGTATTGCCGAGCCAAAATTTGCCGTAAATCGAACAATTTTCACGGAAGAAATTACAATATTTTCGAATTTATTTCAGTCACCATTGTAAATGTGGAATCCTGAATAGTTAAGGAATTCCGACGAAGCATACACCATGCTGGTGGTAGTCAAGTAAAATTAAAAAAAACACTGCAAATTAAATTTTGGCTGCTTCCTTCTAGCTAATTACCTTTTTCGACGTAACTCAATGAAATCATAACATTTGTTCGTTGCACTTAACAACTATACGAAGAAACGTAACCATAAAAAACAAAAGGATTCCGTTAACGACACATATTACTTTCAATTGAAAAGAAGAATGCTTGGAGAAATTCAGTTCAGCATGGAGACGAAAGTGGCGTCTACACTAGTGATAGGAAACTCGAATATGAAACCTGAAATCGTCGTATCATGGCGAAGCGGTGTATATAAAACGAATGTTTATATCAGACGACTATTTACACCAAAGCACGAAACAATAATATGCCAGCCTCTCACAGTTTAAATATTCCTCGTTGCCACGGTGACATGAAATCTCGAAACCGAAACCTTGTTGGGAAGGCTATGCCTAACTCTCAACCCATTGTTGTTAGCTGCTGCTTACGTAATTAGATCGGATAAAATCTAAAATTAGGCCTAAAAGCTAACACATTTTTAACGTACAATTGTGATTTCGTGTAGATTATATAATAGAGAACGCTGTTGCAGTATGTGATAAAGGTGTTTGACTCAACATTTTCGTTGGTGGCGGACCAGGGTACACCGTTTCCTTGTATCACCTCCAATCGAAATGAAACCTGGGTGAGCTTAAAGAGTATGGAGTCGCTAGTGGGCATGTCCGCTCAAGATCATTACATTAAGTTTTTACCCGAGCGTCGTTGACCACTAGTGTAAATTTGAAAGATTTAGGGAATCATTCACCAATACTACCCCCCCCCC
>JAHWFP010022254.1:0-21322 GCA_023313725.1 Lithobius niger | reverse complement strand
GTTCATCAGCCTTTCCTCTAAACGGAATCGTCCTACAATTAAAAAGTTAAAAAAAAGTGAACATAATGCTTAAACTAAACCTTAACTCAGCTGTTAGCTCACCTTGGGTAAAATTTTCATTTTGTAATTTTGCTTTGGTTAAAATAGGACGGCTGCTCGTTTGCTTTTTATCGAATATTTATAATTCTTTTTGGTCTGTGATCTTACTGCAGTTGCTTAATTTCGGAACAAATTTTATCTTTAATCTTAAGATGACATAATATAAGTGAGAATATGACGGTTGAATGAGAATGGTGACTTGCCAGAATTGGGTGAAATGCAGTAATTGTCTGAGTCATTTGACCGTTAATTCAAACTTGTTCTGTATGTTTAGCTAGTTGTTTGTTTATCACTCTATGCAGATAGAAAACCGATCCCTGAAACTCGGTTCCTAAACCTAAACTACTAAACTAATGTGCATATAGAATGGGGCAAGGCAACCTGGTGGTTAGCACGACTGTCTCCTGTGCTGGAGGTGCCTGGTTCGAGCCTGAACGCAGCCACTCTGGAATTTTCCAAAGGAAGATCCCTGTGATGCGTCATGCTCTCGTCGATTGTAGCATGTAAAAGAGTCAAGAAATTTCTAATGGGAATTACCTAGTAAAATTGTCCTGCTCGCCTTATTGGACAATAGCTTTGGCTAGGAGGGCGACAAATCTCCAAAGTATTGGTAAAAAGTATGGGGAAAATAGGGAATACTTCATTTTCTAATTTAGTAATAGTTTTTGCCATCACAATATTGAGGCAACAATGAAAATCATCTTCCTTACGTTACAACTATTATTGAAATACATAATCTAAAACAAAATCCACAAGGGTGAAAGCACCCACCAAGTTTCACCAAATCAAAGTATTGATAGCAGAGCCAAAATGGGTGCCACCAAGTTGCTACATTAGTTGTTAAGCTAATCCCACCGAGTATTAGATCAAACGTTAAATAAAAAACCTGACTATTGCTACTATCGGTAGCAATGGTCAAGTTTTTTATTTAACGTATGAGGTAATAGTCGGCGGAATTAGGTTGGCAACTAATGAAGCAACTTGGTGGCAGCCATTTTGGCTTTGATATGACTACTTTGATTGGCTGAAACTTGGTGGGTGCTTTCACCCTTGTGGATTTTGTTTTAGATATCACTTCTTTTGTAGGTTTTTTTTTGGTGTCATCTTATTTTAGCCACTGCCCAGTTATCTACTATCTGGCCAAGTTTGGTCGAAAAATATTGAATACGAATGCATATATTAATTTTTTTTAAGTTTTGCTGCAGTTAGTACCTACTTCAATCATATAAATTAATGCGTTTGCTGATTTGCATTCAACCATCAACAATAAGTAGCACGGGCTGCGGATTTATTAAATGCTTAGTGGCCCGAAGCCATGCGCCTTACTACAAACAAGTAGTGCGTCCATTTTATCGACAATGATGTGTTGCCGATTATTTCTGTCAGTCCGTTTGCATTGTTACTCGTTAACACTAATAACGAGTAATGCTTGTTTTGATCACGGATGGCGTTTTTCCAACATACGCATAAATACCATTATAAAAATGATTGCAATCTTTTTAGTTAATGCCTCCCCAAACGTCAAACCATAAAAGGCACATATTGGAATTAAGAGTGTTGAATACCAAATTTCATTCGTATCTGTCGCATAATTTATTTTATATGAGTAGTCAGTAATTAGTAGTCAGTTAAGATATAGTTACAGCCAGTTTCGTGCACAAAGTGCTGAAACCTCTCAATTAGTAGTCAGTAGTCAGTATACTATCCACCAAAACCAAAACTGGTATAAGAGAAGCCGCCAAGTAACCGCTTTTTTCCTAGTCGATGTGTATGCTGTGCTTCGGTTTCTTTGGCACGAGTTCTTCTAGTGGCAGTATCTTCTTTCCGTTATGTTTCATTTCTCTACACTACCGCTTTGTTAGTGCGCACTTTTTTCTTATTATGTGAATCATTCGGTAACCTTTTTTCTGCTCCGGACTCAACGAGGACCATGTTTCTTCTAACAACTGTCATGTTCTCGCTTTTCTCTGCTCTAACATTTACTCATAATTTTCCACAAATCGAGTCTACGGGCAGTTTTCTCGTTTTCGTTCCCCTACTTCAGATCATTCATACTTTTGGATTCTAATGGGCGAGTGCTAGGTTGGCTATTTGTTCACCCTCCTCATCGCTCATGAAGTCCACCTCCGAATTGATATCTTCCTAGTTTTCCCTGAACTGCGTGAATAATGGTGGTCGATTGTCGAAGCATTTTTGCTATCGTCTAATACATATCGTTTCTCGTCATACAGCAAGAGGATGGACTTACTAACTTGAACTGTACCCGATTCATGGTCGGTGCTAGGTGTATGTGCTTTGGTCCCGTTCTGCGTGGCCTCGACAATGTCAGGGTGGACATAGTCATCGAAGTTAGTTGCCTTTTAACAAACGTCTATATTCTCTTCACATTCATATTATACGGTTTTCTCTTATTTTTCATAATGTACACCTTCGAATCATTTCCGTTTGGTAGAACGCAGTGCTTTCCTTCCCAGGTATTTGTCCATAAAGCATTTTTGGCTACGCTGCTGAGAAGACTAAGCTGAAGGCACGGTTTTTCCCCTGGATTACCTGTTCGATTAGAATTTCGACGAAGTAGTTCTAGAAGGAACTATAGTAGCGTTCATAGGTGTAGTTGACAGTCAGATAGTTCCCTACAGGCTCTGAGACAAGGGAAGATGCCTTCATTGACCGAACTTAACTACCTAGATGCTCTGCTACCACCGTCCACATTATGGTACGAGCTTACACATTTTGCTATGCATTAACATGGACGCCCTAGTCCAATATTTGGCATTTATTCCACTAGTTTGTTGACAAGTTTTGTATTTTGGAAGTGCAGCATAGTAGAACTTGCATTTTCTATACAGTGAAGTGAATACAGGATGTCCAGTTTACAGCGATACTCCTGCAAGTAAAACAATTAGAAACTGTTTGTAATCTTCCAAGATTGGTTTTCAATCACTGTACAGGTAAAGTATAGGTACTCTGCAGTGATGCATTAAGTCCGAAAACTCTGAATAGGTTAGGAAAAAGAACCTTTATAGGTGCCGCATTTCAAAAATTGTAAGCTTTTATAGGTGATCTGGCATATAAGTCCAAACATTTAGACTGGCTTCAGTGAAAGGCCCAGTGAAGTGAATATAGGATGTGCAGTTTACAGTGATGATCATGCAAGTAAACGGATTAGAAAAGGAATCGTACAACCCTTTTCTACTTCGTTTACTTGCAGGATCATCACCGTAAACTGCACATCCTATTACAACCCAAGATTGGTTCTCTTTCATTTTATTTGATTCCTGTTAGGTATTGGTACTCTGCAGAGATGCATTAAGTCCGAAAACCCGCAACAGGTTAGGGAAAAAAAAGGTTTTCAGTGCCACATTTCAAAAAATTCAAGATTTCACAAATGTTGTGGTACATACATATATCACAGAACACCGGCTTCAGTGACAGGCCCAGTTTAGAATTTTAGAAGTGTGGTGTATCCATTTTGCTAGCCAGTGAAGGGAATATAGGATTTACAGTTTAGAGTGATGTACGTACAAGTGAAACAAGTAGAAAAGCGTGGTAATTTACCAAGATTATTTCCGTGTCACTGTATCGGATTGGGGTATAGTATAGGCGCTCTTCATTGACGTTATAAGTCCTAAAACTCTCAATAGGTTAGGAAAAAGAACCTTCATCAGTGACACTGCCGCACTATTAAAATGCAAAGCTTTCACAGACGTTTCGGTACACATACGCACACATTTGCACTGACTTCAATGAAAGGTCCTGTTAAACTTTACCCAACTCAACATAACCATTAAGCTACAAATGTGCAACAAAGGTACCAGACACACCAATCAGAACTGTGCAAGTTCGAACCGTGCAGCACTTTCCGTCTCGGGGATGCGTCCGAAAAGTACTTTTGTTAGTGCTGCTGAGAAAACCGTAGGTAGAATTTAAGATCCTTCCTGGATTACCTGTTTGATCAGATTGTCAACAAAGTAGCTCTTGGCACAATTGCAGTAGTGTGGTTATGTCCAATTTACTATGAGTGTACCCTGTTACTAGAGGAGGGGCTGTGGGACAAAAAAAAACGCAGCCTCCATGGTTATGGTAGCTTTAGGTTACCTTGAGGAAGGAAGCTTAGCAGACGAAAATCCTTTGCGTAGCTGCCCTGGTAACTTTGTCCATGTTGAGGCACCATATGAATACCTTAAGATTATCTCTTTAGCCCCTTAAGGCTAATATAAGGCTAATAAGGCTAGTATGGTATGCTCTCTTGAAGCTACACTGAGGAAGGAAGTCTAAGCAACCCAAAACCCTTTGCACTGACGTACTAGTACCTTTGTCCACATTCTGTCACAGGCCCTAAAGTTGGCCTATATTGAAGAAGGGCGTACAGGTATGCTGTTACGGCCCGCAGTGTACAGCCTTTGGACATGGTACCAGAACGTACCAGTACGTGTGGACGGCCCAAGTGCAGCCTAAGAAAAATGGGCCTAGGCTCTGGTCTTTCATTCACCTATTACCAATGTTCTGGTACGTTCTGGCAATTTTCATTTGTCGTACTTGTAGTATTCTTGTCCACATGTATTGGTCCCCTTGTCTACACGTACTGGTCATGTGTCTGCACTCTGATCACTGTTGTCCACACGTACTTGTCCATTTTTCCACTTATTGGTCTAAAATTTGTGGGGCAAACCTATTGCTCTGAATGTCAAAGTAAAAAAATTCAACCAAGCGTGGGTAAATGGTGGGAGTAACTATGACTCTCTTAGGGCAGCCGTATGCCTCGTCATCTAATTAGTGAGGCACGTGAATGGTTTAACGAGATTCCCATCTTTCCCTATATACTAGTTACCTTGTTTTGTATTAGGTACTATAAATATGAAAGTGGCGGTTTAAGACCAGCTCCAGAACCAATTTTTGTGAAATTTTGTTCGGAGCGGTTTTGGGCCAGGTTGGTGCTTTTGGAACCCCTACCTCGTTCCCCTCAAAGGTATCTTTTTTGGCCCCATTTTCCCCTATTTTTGGGACTTTAGAAACTTTGGCACTTTCTTGGTCTTACTCGGTTTCGCCAATTCGTTCTCCTCTTTCGACAACCTGGGAATTTTTGGTAATAGTGTCAGTGAGACATGAATTCTTCACTAGAGAAAACCATACAAGAGACAACCATACCATAAACGGCAGTTTGCTTCAAATTCACTGGCAAAGACAAATAAATAGTTTAGAATGAATGTAGAGTCACTGCCACTAAGTTGGCTGACTCTCAGGCTAAAAAATACTTAAAAGGTAATTTCCTTGGTTCATCCCCTGCCACACCCAGAGTTCAACTTGAATAAACGGATACTGAATAGGACTTGTTGGAAAACTTTGGAAGGAGAAGACAGATCAACAGGACACCTCCTGCAGGGCATCATCATTTGTTGACATCTTCTGACATTGTTGATCATGGAACAGAAAAAAACCAGGAAATACTGGAGGAGACAAACAAACTAGTCTGAGTGAGAGGGTATTGCACCTTTAAAGCATTTTTTCTGATCTCATCTCTTCTTCTGCCCATTCGTGCAGTGGTCGGTAGTAGGTTATCGGTGGGGGGGGGGAGGAGAGCGATGGTGTTAGTTCTGACTCCATGGATCTAGATGAAGTTGGGATGGAGCCCAGGAGCAATCCTAATCCACGTAAACGAGGTAGGGCGAATTCTCCCGAAGATGACACACATGCACTAATCGAACAGATTCACTGTTATCTGGAACAGATTCACTGTTATCTACGTCTGTGAAAAAATTGTGTGGATCTCCTGTGGTAAACCAAGAAACCGTGTAAATGTTTCAGAGAGCTGTTGAAAATATAAGAAAAAATACCTCAAAGGAGTCATCAGGAAAATTAACCTTTCTTAGAGAACAACAACGCCCAGTGAATATGAGTTTGTACACCGTATTACACATCTTCCAGCGACTGGTTACTGTTATGAAGGATACTAAGCTTGTGAAGTTAAAATCTGATACTGAAGCATTGATTCTTGCAGAAAGAAACACGAATCTGTTTTTGCAAGAGGTGGGTGAGAGATAGCGATGTGATACCCTGAACTCTGTTGACGATATCCAGGCTCAAGACGAGACTGTAGCCGCTGGTGCTTCCGGCTTTGGAATGGGACCAAGACAAAGATTACTTACCAGCAAATCTGGCCCATCGTCTGGCACCTTTGGTACTTTAAGTTTTGGACGAGGAAGACCAAGGATCCCGCTTCCCCTTTTTAGCAGTAACACTGTCAGTCAAGACAGCAGTTTTACTTATGCAAAGGAAGTTCAAAATGTAAAGCTGGCTCTAGGGCCACAAAGCATATGACAATTATCTGCACATCCGAAACTGATCCTGGTGATCGTGGAGATGCAACACTGACCAAGAAAAAACTGATCTATACAAAAACAGTTGAAGAAGTCGGAGGTGCGTTCAAACAGGTGGTCAAGCTTTGAGGTGGAGGATTGGCAATTGAGTGCATAATGCTAAGCAACTTGACAAACTGGATTCTACAGTCACTCGTAAAGGTGGCTTCATTATTCAGAAAATTATAAAGAGGCGTCCAACATTATGTTTACAGGGATTGACTCTGGCTACGAGGCAGGAAGGTTAAGAAAGAACACCATTGCTCAAAATGCAACATTCTACAACACTTTAACAAAAATGATTTGGAGCATGGCTTAAACTTCATTACAAAAAAGAAATGTCGCAATTCTGCACGCATGTTTTTCGAATTTTTACTAAACAACCACAATGTGCCTTGAACTCGGTTATTGTTAGAACTGAAGAATACTTTCCCATTACCCACCGCTTCAAATGTCAAATGTATGGCCACACAGCAGCTCATTGCACTTGAAATTTAACTTGGCCTAAATGTGGAGAGGGACACTCACTTGTCGCATGTTCTGCATCAGTAGCAAAATGTTCAAACTGTGTTTCTAGCAAGTTGAAGTATGTAAACCACCTGGCCAGTAGCCCCGTTTGTCCTATCCTTACACAAGACTTTGTAGATGCAGAGACAGGACTGGCTAGCACAAGTTCGGCTTCTGCTTTACCCTGCTACTTTGTCTTTGCAAAACAGGTTAATCTTGGCAAGAGTTCTGCTGCATACTCTAGTTTATAACTGCATTGTAATTCTGATATTTTATTTGTCCAAGAGCCTTATACCCAGCAAGATGGAACTCCAGAATATGGATGGAATTTGCTTGACTGTTTTTTCCAAGCTACTCCAGGGTCTAGAGTTAGGGCAATGATTGCGATCAGAAAGAAATGGCATACATTTACTCTTCTGACTCACTATTCTATTCCAGACATGTACTTCATTAGGTGCTCTTATTTTAAATATGAAATAATCATGGTTTCCATATATATTGATGTGAAGCAAGATACTTACAACATTCTTGAACCTTTAGAACCACTCTCTATTGAGAGTGGAGGAAATGGTTATAATTGCAGGATATTTTAATTCAAAGACCCTCCTTTGGGGAAATACATCACAGCTGGATCACCAAAAGATATTGAAAGGAGTGAAATTGTACAAGATTTAATCCTTACGAACGCCCGATACAGACTCTAAACCTGGACAAGGAGAAAGCCAAACTGATGTCACCTTGATGAAAGGACTGGTCAGCAATAGATTGATAGTTGAAGATAGCCCACCACTTAACGATCATGAAGTTATTATTTTTAAGTTCTCTCTGCCATTCAATGCACCTGTGTGCAACAAAACATTCAATGCGAGAAGTGCCAAATGGCAGGCTTTCAAGACTCACTTGAATGAAATAGATAATATTTTGATCCTACCTGCGAATATATCAGCTGATATTGAAGTTATTGCAGAATTTGAAATAAAGTATTAATATTAATATTATTATTATTATTATTATTATTATTATTATTATTATTGTGGTGTCATGGCGGACTGAAACTGGTGTGGATGTGAGCTCTTCATATTTCACTGATTTGAGACCTTTGTTAAGCCCTGAGACTGTCAACGTTCTACAAAAGCCTAGCTAAGTACCCCAAGTTTGAAATAGTGCTACATTGGTTCAATGAAATGAGGTAGTAGTTTCGCATTTTGAGTGAAAACATAGAGGCAGTTGTCAAATTTAGGCCTAATAGCTGATGATGGAACATAAATGAAGTTGCATTCGAAAATGTGTTTGAAAACTAAAAAGTGCACCAAAAGTTAACCCAGTAGTAACACTGAACATAAACTTTTCAACCCAGATTGAAACTTTTCAACCCTAAATTGAACTTATCAACCCAACCAAGTTAAAAACATGGTTTGTGGAAAATGCAAAAAAGGACTGCCAACTACAGGCGATTATGTAACATGTTTTGCAGGTTGTGAACAAAATTATCATTTTGAATGTTCTGGGCTAAGAAAAACAACTTGGCAACAGAAATCTGGAGCTGTTAAATTACAATGGAAGTGCGAAAACTGCAGAAACCGCACTAATAGTGAGCATGCAAATGGGAAGGAAGATAAAACAGAAGAACCAGAAAATAATTCAGAAAATCTACAGAAAACAACTGTGGTTGAAAATGTGCAAGACAGAATTCAAGAAACTCATGAAAAACAACATGATGCACAGAAAAGCAGTGATCTTCCTGTTAATATTGATGATGTGGGGGGAAACTTAGCATTAAAGACTCCTCTGGTACAAGGTGATATTAACGCAACACTTTTTAGACTGGAACAAAAAATTGATAGGCTATTGACTTTGGAAAAAAAAGTTGATGACGTGATTATTTCCATGTACTTCATAAATCAGAAATATGAGGAAATGAAAGAAGAGAACAGTGACATTAAAAACAAAATAAAGGATCTGGAAGATAGACTGCAACAAATAGAAGCTGATAACAAAGATTGTAAAAATGCAAATGCAACCATTAAAAGAATGGAAATGGAGCAACACGAATTTCAGCAATACCAACGAAACAGAAACATATAAATCTATGGAGTAGATATGATCTCAAATGAGGATCTTAAAGATACCGTAGAAAGGATTGCAACACAGCTGAAAATAATGACTACACTGAACACCAAGTCGAAAAAGCACACAGGATTCCAACTAGAGATAAAAACAAAAATGAACCGATTGTCATCCAATTTAAATTCAGAGAAGACAGAGACAAGTGGATTAAGGCAAAGAAAACTGTTATAACAAATGACAGTGTATTCCAAAATGGAAACAGACAAAGGATTTACATCAATGAACATCTGACGCCATACTTCAAAAAAATCTTTTGGATAGCGAAAGATTATGCAAAAACGAACAACTTTAAGTATGTATGGGTCAGAAATGGTAAGATAGCCATGAGACGAAATGAAAGTGACCAAAATGTTTTGATAATCAAAAGTGAGAGTGATCTACCATAATGGATACCAGCGAACCAGTCCACTTAGTCATTCAACAAGCTGAAGATTCAAAAACAGTATTGAGTAGTAATTTTTGCCCAATTGGGGATCAAATTAAAATTCTACATGTAAATATTAGAAACTTAAGGAAAAACTGGGACTTATTTAAATTTGAAACTGGCAAGATGGGAGTAAATTGGGATATTATATTAATGACTGAGACAAGTATAAAAAAAAATGAGACAATATTATATAATCTAAATAATTTACAGCTCATTGGATAACTAGGGAAGACACTTTGATGGGCGGTGGTTTGGTATCCTTTGTTAATGATAATTTGCACCATAGTGTTGATAATATTAAAATAAAAGTTAATGATGCAATGGAAATAGACTTTTGCTGGGATAATGAAATGTATAAAATTTTGTTAATTTATAGACAACCTTCAACTAATATAAATGATTTTATAAAAGGTTTAAGAAACAAATTTAAAGCCTACAACAACTACTGAAAATATTATCGTAATGGGTGATATCAACATAGATATTTTGAATAATGCTGAGAAACGTGATGGTAATTGTAAAATCGGATATGGAGTTGAAAAATATAAAAACCTATTAGCAAGCTACGGATTCGAATCGAGGATTAACACTCCTACCAGAGAGGATGTTAGAAATAACACCATAACTGTTTCATGTATTGATCATGCATTCATAAGAACCTTTAACGATAATGTGGGAGTTACAGTCAAAAATAGAATTGCAGATCACTACATGACAGCCATTTTGATTGACACTCACAAAAAATCTAAATTTAAAAAAATTGATGAAAATCACAATTACTTTTATAATGATAAAAAAATTTTGTCAGAACTTAATATTGTTGACTGGGATTTCATCAAACAAATTAAATGCCCAAATAAAATGTATGATGCTATAAGAAAAAAAAATACAAAATATATATGGGAAATATATAATCATGTGCAAAAACGACAAAAAAAAATTACCAAGGAAAAATTTTATCACCGGTCAAACTGTTAGTTTAATTAACGAAAAAAATAAATTATGGCAATTAATTAAAAAAGAACCACAAGACATTGAATTAATTAACAGATACAGGGCACTGAAAAAGTTAGTCAATAGAAACATTAAAAACGATAAACACAAATTCTTTAAAAATATTATTGAACAAAACAGTGATAAAAAAATAATGTGGAAACAAATTGGTGAACTGACGGGTAAACATACTCCGAATATTGATGAATCTATTATAAAAAACTTTGGAAACTCATATCTAAAAAACACGTGTAATAATTTTAATACATGTTTTGTTAATCAAGCAGATACTCTTAAACTAAAATATAAAAGGGATAATACAGAAGAATATACTGAAAATAACAGAAACGAAAATACAATGTATCTTGAAGATGCAACCAAAGAAAATATTAGAAAAATTTTTAACTCTATCAAATTAAAAAAATCTGTGGGGGAAGATGGCATTTTTATTCATCATGTTTTGACTGAAAACTCGCTTAATTTGTTCGTGCCATTGATAAACTGCATAATGACTTCAGAAACTTGGCCTGATAAACTAAAATTACCACTGTTAAGACCAATTTATAAGAAAGGAGCCAAAAGTAATGTGAATAATTATAGACCTATAGCGTTATTGCCGGCAATAAACAAAATTATAGAAAAATTTTTTTCTGATAGAATACACAATTTTTTAAATAAGTTTAAAATACTATTTAAAAACCAATTTGGGTTTCAAAAAAACAAAGGAACTATCTAATCACTTAAGCAATTAAATGATAAATTGACTGCTGCTTTAAATAATGGATACTATGTTGGCGTCATTTTAATCGTTCTTCAAAAAGCTTTTGACACAATAAATAGAAATATTTTACTGAAAAAAATGGAATCATGTGGTCTAAAGGGAAAAGTGCTCAACATTTTGGCCAGTTACTTAAATGATAGAATGAGTTGTGTCATAATTGGAAGCCATAGAAGTGATATTCTTACGTGTAAAGATGGTGTTCCGCAGGGTTCAATCTTAGGACCGTTACTGTTTTTAATCTATATTAATGATATTGACAATAATATTGATGAAGGTAACCTTCAAACTTTTGCTGACGATGTATTCTTACTTTCCATTCACACTATACATAAACAAATGATAAGTAGATTGCAACATGATTTTAATAAGATTTATGAATGGTTTGTCGAAAACGATGTATTTATCTCTGAAGAAAAAACTGTGTTTATGCATATTAAAACACCCCACACAGTAATTCATCAAAAACAAGATATATTTCTACAAACAGTAACTGAACCTCAACCATTAAATGAAGTAAATGCTGCAAAATATCTAGGCTTAACTATTGATGTTACTTATAAATTTAAAGAACATATTGAACTACTTATCAGTAAAATAAGAAGTATTCTTCCAAAGCTATATCAACTAAGACCAATACTAAACAATAAAAAAAAAAAATTCTCTATTACGCATGGATTGAGTCACATCTAAGATATGGCATTGAAATATATGGTTTTGCACCAGATTATTTAATTAAAAGATTACAGAGCATTCAAAACAAGGTTATTAAAATTTTATTTAAAAATAATGATCTTACTACAACTAAAGAAATATATCAATTAAATGGTATATTGGATGTATTAAAACTCAGGAACTTTGTTATAATATTAAAAAACTACTATTCTATATTTAACACAATAGATAAAAAGGTTTTATCAAATCGTTTAAATTCATTGCAATTGAAACTACCATTATTCAGGAATACCTATGGAAAACGCAACAGTAATTACACAATACCTTCGGTCTTTAATACATTGCCAAAAGATTTATTCTTTATTGACAAATATTCAACTTTAAAAAAAAAACTGAAAGAATGGATGATTTCGCAATGATTTTCTTGTCTGTGCATGATTTGCTTTTATATATTAGTTAAAACTTATCGCTACCCAAAATTTGTTTTTTTATCCATATCCTTAATTAAAGGAATTCTAATTGTAACCATTCACTAAAACAATCGAAGTAATTTTGTGTAATTAAGATTTTTATGTTGTATTCTTTCTTTAATTTTGTAGTTTGCACTCACACGATGTATTTTTGATTTGCTTGTGCCACATACACAACTACATACATTGTAGTTATTGTGGTACTGTCTTAACACAATAAATTAAAAAAAAAATTATTAGTGCATTTAAATATTTTCCCTATTAATTTTTCTGCCAAATACAAACATTTTAATTGTATATATTATTTTTTCGATCTCAGATGAAGTCTGACGGTGAGTGAATCCCCATACCATTCAATACTTCATCATCTTGTGAAATTAAACAAATGATAATATTTCTGCTTTTATCGGTAGTGATGAAAAGATTTACGTTAAATTCTCATCTTTCAGCCCAACGGTACTCCCGGATAAAAACTGTATCAATAAACAAAAACGTATCGTTAAAAGTTAAAAATAATGGTCTAAAAGGCAAAACCTGTAAGGAACACGGACAAGCTTTGACTGTAAGGGTCTAGGTGTCAAATTTGGCCAGTAAGACGCTGCAAAACATTAGACCCTTACTACCCGGTGATGATGTTAATGACTTAGTAAGGAAAATTGGAAATTAGCCAACAGCGAAAATCATACACTAGAAATAAAGTAGTTTAGTAAGGCACATTTACGTACGTATGTTAAATCGGAGTAGCATGACCTGGATTCGAACCGCCCACCCAGTTAGCCCCCAGATCACTTGCATAGTGCCTTAATCTCTTCGTGGCACTCCGATGAAACGTAAGTGCATAAAGGTGGCTTACTGAACTACGTTATTTCTAGTGTACTATTTTCGCTGTTGGATAATTTCCAATTTTCCTTAATATTATTTCCAGTGATTTACGTCTATATATTAATGACTTAGTAACTCAGGCACGGGGCCCTTACGCTTGTAGCAGGTTGTCTTGCTTGGAATCACTGCCGTCTTATCAAACCGAAAAAAAATGTCAACCTAAAGCAAAGTAGGAAACCAACGCCCGCACTATCATTGGATCATATCATGGGTCTTTATACGACGATTCGGACAGCTGTTCGTCGAAAACCGGGTAGTAAGGGTCTAATGGTTAGCAGCGTCTTAATGGCCAAATTTGACACCTAGTCCCTTACAGTCAAAGCTTGTCCGTGTTCCTTACAGGATTTGACTTTTGGACCCTTACTTTTAACTTTTAAAGATACGTTTTTGTTTATTAATCCGTGTTACTTTTAGAATTTTATTAAATAGGTGTGGTGGTGGATGAGGGGTGGGGTGTGAGTGGCACCTTTATAATCAATTTGTTGTTTGTTTTGTTGCACCGCCTGTAAGCTCGGTAAATAGCACAATGGAAACAAATCTTTTAATCTTCAGTCTATGTCTTGCAGCTGGCGTTTGCTAAATGGCATTGTTGCATAATAACAATGTTTAAAACAATGTAAAACAATCAATCTGGTCGTTTAGAGTTCCGTAGCCCCTGAACCACTTGACCAATTAGAAAAGGTCACATCTACGGAGCAATACCTGTAAAATGAGCTAAGAAACAGCTTTACAGGACAAATAGTTTGAACTGTAGAGAGGACAGACGAAAGGTACATCCCCAGACCAAGAACAAGAAGTTGTCTATTTGGCCCCTCTCTGTATCTCGGGTTTGGCTGGACTGAATTTCATAATTTTTGGTCTGTAGACAGGCCTTGACTAGTCAAGGCTAGATTCAAAATTTAGTTTAAATTTTTTTAATTTTGACGGAGTCATAAGCTCTCGAAGTTGAAAGTTTAACACAGAGATCCTAGGTCGACCCTTACTAACACTGGCTATCGCCAGTGTTAATATGCACAGCTGAGTGTAAGGATTCACACAGGACGGCGAAATTGTATTATTATGAATGAATATAGTATATCTTCCCATGATATTAACTGTTTTTTGTTCTTGTTGAGATTTAGTGTAAACACCCTGTATGAAACCAAAGATCGAACCTAAACTCTCCTTTTCCGAAAACGAAATTCATCACACACTGGATTATAAAAAAGCAAGTTTGTTTTTAAAGTAGTATGATTCAGTTCTATAAAAATAGCAATATTTCGTATGGCCGTTTTTCTCTAAGGTAGCCTGAATAAAATTATTTAAATATGAAATTTCGTAAAGCCTGGGAATGACTTCCACTTTAATCCAATTCAAACTGTTATCAATTTTCATTATTGGCCTCAAGCACATTGGATATGCTGTAACTCATGTAAAATGATACTAGAGGCAATTCGTAAATCTTTCTAGGGGGGGGGGAGATGAGGCTTAATGGCGCGTCGACAGCTTGGTCATTAGCGCCAACCTCAGTCACAGTGCAGCGGTCCGGGTTGCCACTGCACCACACATTACAGAGATATTACTCAAACCCCTAATCTAAATCTTGTCATACATCTGTACCTCCTGCAAAAATTGAAAAACACCGAACAGGAGGACAGACTTATCGCCCAATTGACGCACAATGTCATGCGGAAGATGGAAACGACGACGAAAACCATCAAGATGGCAACAATCAACAAGGAAGTGCCGGACCGTAAGTGGCCGCCGACACCAATAACATTTAGGAGGGTCAATCCCCCGCAAAAGGAAACAGTGAGTAAGTCGAGTGTGACCAATGCTCAAACGGGCCAACACCACCTCCTCACGGCGACTGCGGCGACACGCCGAGTGCCATTCCTCAACGGTGCCTTTAATAGCTCGTAATTTATTGCCGTCCTGTCCATCCCACGAGGCTTGCCAAAAAGCGTGTAACCTCAGACGCAGAGTTGGAAAGGCGTCCGAGGGAACAAGGCTGAGATCCCTTCCCAGAGGGCCAGAAAGGGCCCCTTTTGCTGCAGAATCCGCTTGCTCATTTCCTCCTATCCCAACATGGGCCGGGATCCAGCAGAAAAGCACGGTTTTCCGCTGGCCAGGCAAAGGGGAAAGCAAAGCTTGGACACGTTGTGTCAAGGGGTTCCGAGGATTGTAATTCGCCAAGGACTCCAGGGCACTCATGGAATCGCTAAAGATAATGAAATGCGTGCCCTGAAGGCCAAGGATCCATTCCACCGCCAAACCGAGAGCCAAAAGCTCTGCAGAAAACACAGAATAGCCTGATGGAAGGCGATGGGCAACCGTCACTCCCTTACAAACATAAGCACAAGCCACGCCAGCGTCTGACTTCGACCCATCAGTAAACAGCCGCTGATAACCGGCGTACTGAGAACACAGCCGCCGGAACTCCTGTAAGTACCTTGCTGGTAGAGTGGAACCCTTCGGGAGGGACGATCAGAGCGATCTTTCTAGGGTCTAAGTATATAGGCGTATTAAAGTTTAGCCTAGCTCTGTATCTACCCTCGTCAAAATTCCAGATACTCGAGTAAACTGTGAAATCACTGCGATAAACCTCGACGTCACTCTTAATTTTCACTTCCGGTCACTTCAGTAAATTTGATGCCACTTCCAGCTGCTCCAGTAAACTGTGACGTCACAAACTCGTAGGTACGAAATTTTAAGAAAAGTTGTATGCAGCACTTCCAGGAAGCAGATGTTCAGAAACAGGGGAACAGGTAGCAAAAGACATGTCCCCATGAATTGCAAGGAGAGGCAGCAAGGGGAAGTTGGGAGGAAGTAGGAGACTGGGGTTTTTTGCTACGGGGGATATAGATCCGGCCGATATCGCATTTGCTGTATACTGATAGCATACCCCTTTAGCTATTATATTAACGATAATCAGCTAGGGAATGGAAAGAGGTGTTGAAAACATTTTATTGATATTAAACTACTCTCGAGTTGCATTTGAAACGAGACTTTACTGTTGCCCAAGTAGTTTTGTTTCCTTAAAAAAATCCTTGCCAAAAACAACATGACCCACCATGAAAGCTTACAATGGTTGCTAGACGAAAGAACATTACCGGTCACGGCACGTCAATGAAAGTAATTTTTAATGAAAAATAGATATAAAATAGAATGTGAACCGTAGCAATACTAGTTTTATGTCAATTATTATTAATTTATTTCAAACTATGTATGATTCATTTTAAATACTGCATAATATTTACATGTTACGGTTGCAACTACCACTGTGCCACGCTTTGAAGATTAGCATTGATTAGGCCTAACGCTGTTGGGTGGAAAGCAAATGATGGCTGATTGCTATATCACTGTGGTAACAAAGATTAAATGCGCATCACTAGGAAGCCAAATAGAGGCGTCGCATAACTAGCAGGTATGTAATATATGTTTGGAAATTTGTTTAGAAATACCAAACGTAGTTCTGTCATACTTTCGGTGTGTAGCAGCGGCCAAGAAATCAGACGATTTGATCGTAAAAACAACATGGAAGGAAGAAGCTGAGAGTTTAACCTAATAAAATATCCAGTGCAGGTTTTACCCGTTATAAGGTGGTTTGATAGGCCGGTAGCTGCTGTTTACTGGTCTCCTATTGGTTAATGGTGGGTTTTGTAGCCTGTGTTTGTGCTTAATCTCGTTTTAATCATGTTTTCATCTAAATTTTTTGTTAGTATTCACTGGTCTCACGGCCTGTAAGTCTTTATCATAACATTTGTTGTTTGATTTGGTGTATCATTTATTTTAGGTAAATAAGGCCAATATTTGACTAAAATATAAAAATTTCATGATTTTATGTCATTGTGTGGCTTTGCCAGTCAGGTGGCACCTTTATTTTACTCTTTGTATCACCCACAAAATAACGATTTACAGTGGTTAACCGCCCTTAGATAATTATTATGAAGGTATTTCTTCACTCAAAAAATCATAAAACTGGAAAAAAAAATTATTATAACGTCATGTTTTTGCAACCTGACATGCGCTTATAATTATGTAACTTGCCAAACACCAACAAATAAATCCAAATTAAGACATGTATTGGACTTGGCTCATTTAGCCAATTATATTCATTCTGAATGTTGTTAAGCTGGTGGTTGACACGTAACATTTGTCAGGACGGTTGTACTGATGGTTAAGAACAACTGAGTAATGTAACATTTTTTTAGCTGCCACACATTTTTTTGGTCATACTGGAAGTTATACGAATTTTTGGCGTAATATTTTTTAAACAAAAATAGCAGTAAAAAAATTTAGAGAGATGAAGCAATAATTCTCTGCCAGCTTTGCAGCTATCAATACCATTTCACTTTTGGGACGTTGTTTGTTATGTATTTGTTTTCTTTTAGTGGCTACGAAGATGAAGGCTACGATGATTTTCTTGTTATTGGCGGAACACTTGATCATACAGTACTCGAACCCCCATCACAGAAGGCCCTCCTTGCTGAGGTAGGTGATACTTACGCATTTGCAAACACTGTTAAAACACTGAAAAGGATAAAAAAAATTAACTATTTGGCTAGCTAAAAAAATCATCGTTCAGGTACTAAAGTAGGTACGAGGTAAGATACAAGAGATATGCCTAATAAATTTTAAAACAGTGAATTTTTCTTCGACGAATTAATCTGTTATAAACGGAGATTTTCATTTAACCATCCGATGGTGGTGCTAACATCCGATCAATAATTGGATTTGAAAACTGTGATGAACTGCAATCAAAATTAAGCACCAAATTAGCATTACTCCATTACTCACTCATTCACGCAAATGTAGCTGTACCACAATAATATTAAGATTTAATTCTTAAGATATCGTTCATTTATAAAGAATAAAACCACTGCAGTATGGTTAAGAAACAAACTATTCTTCCTGAAACCCTCTTTCACAACATCCGACAAACATACAGAAATAGAATTTGGAATGAACATTTAATGAGTGAACTGGGAATAGCAAACAAATCCACAACAATTATAGGCATCGACGGAGCGAATTCATCATCGGCATCATCGGCATCGGCATCACAATGTGCACGTATGCATTTATACGTCTCCGGATCTGAGGCATTCACGAAGGTGAGAGTACTAATAAATGAAAGATAGGTCAATTATGCATCGAATAAGCCTGTCTTAATCACTGAAACTTGATTTATTATCCTCAAATATGCGAAAATTTTTATTTTTAGGGCGAAATTTCGATGACACCTTAACGTTCTGGGAAAGCAAACGAAAAGAATCTTGGTTCCTAGAAAAGAAGCTTAAAACAACAAATTATTTGACAACATACTTACAGTATTATCAGTGACACAACATATAGATCTCAAAATCAGTAGATTTCAACTGGTTGGATGCAAGGATAAAGTACTCCAGTAGAGTTTAAAAGGCTGTGGTACATTCGTGTTTAAGAAGCCAGGAAGTGCATGTATGTAGTGAACAAAGCAAACGATTTCCACAAATAGTAAAACTTTTCAACGTAAAAGAAACCCTTTATATTGCATGTCACCTGCAGACATTCTAAGGAATTTACTGAACGAATTGTGAGCAACAACCCTAATTAGGTTGTGTCCTAATAATAAGTACATCATGTTTGTAATGCTCTGGGGATCTAATAAACTGCATGAAGCGTAGATCGACTCCAGTTGAGTGAACGATTGGTATAGCAGTTAGGGTAATGAATATGAAGAGACAAGAAGGTGTCAATCCTTGAATCTCGCTAACTTCGAGTTCGTGGAGAGACTAATCCTCGTTCAGAATTGAAATGAACGAAACATACCTAAATGTGATGGAATCTTCAGTCACGGACGAATCGGTAGTCGAATATAATTTTCACGAATATTTGCCGATATTCGCAACGAATTGAACTAGGTTAGTTCCAAAATAAGAATCACGGTGCAAAATCAGGACCTTTTCACATCCTCACCAGTTAACTTCACGTTAAAGGATTTCTCGTCCTACTGCTTATGCAGCAATAGATAACATAACTGTGGTCAATAATGCCGTGGCTTTCCTTTTCTTACAGTATCAAATAGGTGACAAAACAGTGGATCAACTTAACCTTCGCGGGATTACCAGCACCATAAAAGGAACTGGTAGTTATGGACCTGAAGAACAGACTAAACTCGCCAACAGGGGTTGGGTTATCGACAGCAGCAGTGCTAGGTCTGCAGATCCTAACAATAATGCCATTTTCAAGATCAAGCTGGACCTTCTTTTTATTCATTCTCCCTGAGGCAATTTTACCTTCGTTACAAGAGTTTAAGGAACACAATGCCGTGATAGAAAGTCTGGCACTCACAAAAGGAACGGGAATAAAAAAAAAAGACGTCAACATAAAAAAAAAATTACCAACAGGAAAGCTTGTGGAAGAGGGTTCTTTCTGAAGCTAGCGTATCCTTAAAGGAACTTATGATTTTGACCAGATACGCCAAGAAACGCGGGATTGCTAATTTCTAAGGTACCATTACTGAATACCTGCTTCCACAATGATGTTGGACAGGAGGAGAGTTTATAATAATTAACTTACAACATTCTAGCGGACCTAGGACCAACTGGGTAGCATATTACAGTGAAGGCCAGTCTTGATATTTCTTCGATTCGTTTGGTTTGAGAGTACCAGTAGAAGTCAAGAGGTATTCCGACCTGTAACCAATCATTTGAGAGTTCAAGAATTCCCCAAAACACAGTGCTGTCAATATTGTTTATTAATTCCACAAGGCTTGACACGAGGAGACAATTTTTTTCCAGTTATTCTCAAATTGTGAGGTCATGAAAGTTGATATATTAAACGTCACAAGTCATCCCATTCTTCAACCGCCTTCGTTGTGGAGAATTTTTTGACTTGAGCTGGACCTAACCTGCCATTCAATGCAAAAAAATTACAAAATTGAAAATTTAGGAACTCCGGGGAGCGATTCTGATGCCGCCACTAAGGGAAACCTGAAAAAAGGGACGTAGGACTGAATTTCATCTGGTACGAGAATCTAAGGATTAATGTTACAAGTTAACCGATTTAAACAAACCGACAAACGACTCTCGATACCTCCACAAAAAAATATGTGGATCGTCAAGTTGATAAAGAAATCAAGAAGCTCAGAAGTCAACCCCATCGGCGGCTCTACTCTTTTCGTAGCATTCTAGAAAGTAGGGATAACATCAAAAGGCTAGCCTACGACACTACGTCATAACTCATCCAAGTAGAATAGTGAAAACTATACTTGTTGCATCTAGGATTAATAACGGATTTCAAAATTCTTTGGCTCGAACTGGAAGAGCACCTGTTTCCATACTCAAAAAAGCCAGAGAAACAGCCAGCGTAGTGAGCTATGAAGCTATGAGGCTATGAGGCTAGCCTTCAAATTGCGTTAAAATTCAAATGGGGCAAATATTGACCGTAACCAATGAAAATGTGGTACTCACTGGATATCACATGTTAGAAATTCACTGCGATACCGACGATTGAAGGAAAAGAAAACACACCATACATTAGTTTACTTATTTTATAAAGAGGCCATGGCGAAACCGGCAGTATACGCACGGAGGCGCCGAGCAGAATTGTGTTTATGTGTTTACAAAAGCTATTGCATATTTCTATACTATATTTACTAAATTTACAAGTGCACATTGATAGTGCATCCATATTTGTCAAGGTCATTTCAACAAAAAACCATTTCACGCCGACCAGTGACCATTCGGAATATTTTTGGCAATACTGTCTTTCGGGCCCTTGGTTGGCATATCATTGAAAAGTGGAAACCATGCAGCCAATCTCAACCCAAAGACTACAATTGAGAATGAATTTGTATTGCAAGGTTTTTTTAAATCTTTAAACACAAAACCGGAACAACTATGTGCTGGATGTGTACTAGGAGAATTGTGCAATCGCATGGGTCTACCTATAAAGCATAACTCCGAAGGACTTAAATCCATTCCAAGCCACACACACAAAACTTAGACAAAACACACAAAACCAAACACCACGTAAGCAATCA
>JAHWFP010022252.1:0-18842 GCA_023313725.1 Lithobius niger | reverse complement strand
AAAAAAAAACTAATTTTATTACAAATTTTATTACCCTACTTTTTTTAAGCTTTTCCTTGAGAGGCCAATTGTCACAGGCTGTATTGATATCACGTTATGATGTCACTGATTTGTTGTGTTCAGTTAAATCCGCTCTATTTTGACGAATATCCATTAGGGCAGAATGTAGAAACTTTTTTTTTTAATTCCTCATTGGCAGAGTGTGGAAAAGTTGCTCTTGGGCATAACTATCACACACAAAAAAATTTATCACTTTGGGGTCAAGTCTTCAGGTGCCCCAAGGGCCTTCAAATTTAACATCGTATGACAATGGGAGGAAAGGCGAAAAATGCAGAAAAGATGACTTGACATTTTTAAAATCTAATTTTTAAGATTATCTCATTCGATTCTCTAAGAAAGTACGTTAGCATGCTGGAATTACAAAGAATTACATTTTTCTTAAAAACTTTGGGAATAATTCATCATCGAAAATTGGCCAAAATGGCTTTTTTGGCAATTTTGGCCCATATCTACTACTTACACTATTGCACATAAAAACTTTTTTTTCAGCAATTACGGCTGCCGTTCTTAGTTTCTAAGTGTTTCAAATGAGATAATGTTCAAATTAAATTCAAAACAAGTGAAATCGTCATTTTGCTTTTTTCACCATTCTACCCATTGCCATACAATGTTAAACTTGTAGGCCCTTGGGGCACCTCAAGACATGACCCCAGAGTGATGAATTTTTTTTTGTGTGATAGTGATGCCAAAGAGAAAGTTTTCCACACCCTGCCAATGAGGAATTCCCAAAAAAAGGTTTCTATGCTCCACCCTGACATCCACTTCATTTGTAACAACCAGGCTTCACACCTGCACCTAAGTCTCACATAATGTCCTTATAAACTTAATCAATGATCTACATCTTCATTTCTTTCTCAATGAACGATTGTGTTTTACTCAGAATAGCTTGCACCATATTTTTGTCTCCCTTGACTATGGCAGCCAATGCAACAGCATCTGTAGCGTCTAATCCCTTCACGATTTTCTTAATGCACTCGGCAAGACGTTCTTTGTGTTCCTCCTTCATTTCAGAAATTATTTCAACTACGGATTTGAAATTGGTTGAATAAGCTGCAATTGCTCCCCCAACAGCTCCGCCTGCAATGAGAAACAGTAAGCAACAGCGTTAGTAAGTGTATTCAGGATTTTACCCATAGGCATACGCAAACTTTTATTAAACGGATGAGGCACCATCAGAAAAAATGACGAAAGAGGGGGAGAAAAGGTTACAAGATATGGACAGGCACCATTTATGCACCCCTCGAAAAGCCTTTGTTTTAATTGTTTCTGCGTTTACGTTAATGAATTTTTTTTTCTTATTTTATCTACGTAAAGACAAAAAGGGCCAAAAAATGGAAAAATGGCAAAAATTCGATGGGGTACGAGCCCAAAGTTAAAAAAAAACAGAAGCATTTCCATAATATTATCAATGATATTGCTGGTCGTTTCGAAAAAAAACTCAAATTAAAAATACCCAAAAACACAAGAAATTAAAATAGTAAAACGAGAACTTCACATGGATGTAATTAGGGATTGGGTAGTCTTGGAACGGTTTCAGATAGGAACAGCAACAATATTAAGGCCAACTCTACAGTAAAACAAAATCAAATTTTCAGTAACTTTGGAACCACACGAGATAAAGACATACAAGCAGTATGATAGTAGGGGATTCGAATACAGGGACAGATAAAAATGGTCGCCCCCACGCCCCACCAGAAGTGCCACCATCGTGGAAGAAGACCATCCATTTGGAAGGTCTTGACGTCACATCCGGCCTGCCATTTGAATGACGTCACTTCCTGTCTTTAAAGGAACCGGAAATGACACCATATTAAAGAGTGGAACCGGATCTTTATTTCTTTCTCAATGTACGATTGTGTTTTACTCAGAATAGCTTGCACCATATTTTTTTCTCCCTTGACTGTGGCAGCCAATGCAACAGCATCTGTAGCATCTATTTCCTGCAAGATTTTTCTTATGCACTCGGCAAGACGTTCTTTGTATTCCTCCTCCATGCCAGAAAGTATTTCAACTACGGATTTGAAATTGGTTGAATAAGCTGCAATTGCTCCCCCAACAGTTCCACAATAACTCAGGAATCGTAAGCTGGCCCCAGTTTCAGTTTCAATTCCCAAACTGATTTTAAATGCCCATAACTTGGGAACCGCTGGTCCTAGAGCAAAACCGATCGAAATTTTGCCACCCTTTCTGATGCCCCACCAGGGGTTCCACCCAACTGTGGCTAACCTAATATTACGGTACTCGAATTTTGGGAGTTGGCCCACCCAATAACTCAGGAACCGTTGGTCCTAGAGCAAAACCGTTCGGGATTTAGCGTTCTGTTTTTTCTGCAGAGCTTTTGGCTCTCGGTTTGGCGGTGGAATGGATCCTTGACCTTCAGGGCACTCATTTCAATATCTTTAGTGATTCCATGAGTGCCCTGGAGTCCTTGGCGAATTACAATCCTTGGAACCCCTTAACACAACGTGTCCAAGCTTTGCTTTCCCGCTTGCCTGACCAGCAGAAAACCGTGCTTTTCTGCTGGATCCCGGGCCATGTTGGGATAGGTGGAAATGAGCAAGCTGATTCTGCTGCGAAAGGGGCCCTTTCTGGCCCTCTTGGAAGGGATCTCGCCCTTGTTCCCTCGGACGCCTTTCCAACTCTGCGTCTGAGGTTACACGCTTTTTGGCAAGCCTTATGGGACAGGCAGGACGGTAATAAATTACAAGCTATTAAAGGCACTGTCGCGGAATGGCGCTCAGCGTGTCGCCGCAGTCGCCGTGAGTAGGTGGTGTTGGCCTGCTTGCACATTGGTCAAACCCGACTTACTCATTGTTTTCTTTTGCGGGGGGTTGATCCTCCTGAATGTTATTGGTGTTGACGGCCACTTACGGTCCGGTACTTCCTTGTTGATTGTCGCCATCTTGATGGTGTTCGTCGTCGTTTCCATCTTTCGCATGACACTGCGCGAAAATTGGGCGATAAGTCTGTCCTCCTGTACGGTGTTTTTCAGTTTTTGCAGGAGGTACAGATGTATGATATGATTTAGATTAGGGGTTTGAATAATATCTCTGTAATGTGTGGTGCAGTGGTAACCCGGACCACTGCACTGTGACTAAGGTTGGCGCTAATGACCTAGCTGTCGACGTGCCATTAAGCCTCAATACCCCCCCCCCCCGGGGCTGTACCCTACGTGTGGACCTCCTTGGAAATTGGGTGCCATCTTTTTTTGGGAAATTGGCCCATCCCGGTAACTCGGGAACCGTTGGTCCTAGAGCAAAACGGTTCGAGATGTGGGTTCGCAAGGCTATATCCTATGCGTGGCCTCTTCGGAACTTGAGTACCAACATTTTTGGAAAGTTGGGCCACCTCCACATTTCGACTTAACTGGTTGTAATTCTGGAACCGCTGGTCCTGGAGCTAAACGGTTCGAAAGTTGGCTTTCTTCAGCGCTTTGCCCGCATTACGTACTGGGTGGCTACCACCGAGTTCATTTTGTAAATAACTGGCTGTTACTCTGGAATCCGTGAAGTTCATTAAACTGCTGCTTGTTTCCCCCTCGTATCATTGGGGGTACTGATCCCCTCCGCCACATCAAGGCTGCAGTTATTGGTGGGGAGGGAAGGAATTAGATGGTATTGTATGGGATGGGTTGGGAATACGACGAGGGCACGACCGCCTGCCCAAATTGGTCAGACCTGTCAGAGACCAAAGTCCTCCAATGGTAAAACCGGTCATGTGGGAAATGCGGGTTAAAGCCTTATAACGTTTAGGACCGAAAAAGGGCCCCATAGGACGATCCATGGGACTCGGGTGTTGCATTCTATAGGTTTCAAAATCGAGGGCCTCGGGTTTGCTCATACGCCCCATGCCCCGCCACGACCACATCCTCACAGCCTCCGCAGCCTTTACGTCATGCTTAACCTACTTTACAGTAACCAGGTCGCGTCGCCGCCAGGTGAAGGGAGAAATTGCTTTGGGACGGCACCATCCTCGATCGGGGGAACCATTCCGGTATCGTTTATCAGCTCGTGTTTTCGAGTCGCTCGTAAGTTTCGGATTCTTCAACAGTAGAAATTCCGCAGGCTCCGCAACCTCCTCCCCGTTTAAAATCTTCATCTCAGTCACCGGATCGAGCAGCTGCGGAATGAGGGGACTTCCCGCTTTGCCCGAATCTGCAACCTCCTTCCGGCTAATGACCAAGTTGTCGACGCGCCATTAGGCCTCAATCCCCCCCCCCTTCCGGCTCAAAATCTTCATCCCAGTCACCGGATCGTAGAGCTGTGGAATGAGGGAGATAATCTCTTTGGACAGCACCCACATCGATTAGGGAAATAACTCCGGTATTGAGTCTTCGGCTGCATCTTCAAGTTATGGGTTAGATGCTAAGTCCGAGGAAGAGCAGACCTGCGGGCTTGATGCGCGAACCGCTGGTCCTAGACCGAAATGGCACGGGATTTGGCATCCTTGAGTGTGCCCTATTCCGCCACCGAGTTCATTTTGAGATTACCGGCCATAACTCAGGAACCGCTCGTCCTAGAGCAAAAAGGATCGGGATTTGGCTTCCCGAGTGTGTCCTATGCCACCAAGTTCAGTTTGAGATTAACTGGCCGTAACTTGGGAACTGCTAGTCCTAGAGCAAAATGGCTCGGGATTTGGCTTCCCGAGTGTGCCCTATGCCACGGAGTTCATTTTACAATTAACCAACCGTAAGTCAGGAACCGTTAGTCCTAGAGCAAAATGGCTCGGGATTTGGCCTCCCCGAGTGTGCCCTACGCCACCACCAAGTTCATTTAGCAATTTACCGGTTATAACTCTGGAACCGCTAGTCCTGGAGGAAAATGGCTCAGGATTTGGCTTCCGGAGTGCGCCCTACCCCGCCACCGAGCTCATTTTAAAATTACCGAACCGTAACTCGGGAACCGCTAGTCCTAGAGCGAAATAGGTCGGGATTCGCTTCCCCAAGTGTGCCCTATGCCACCATCGAGTTCATTTAGCAATTTACCGGCTGTAACTCGGGAACTGCTAGTCGTAGAGCAAAATGGCTTAGGATTTGGCTTCTCCGAGTGTGCCCTATGCCACTACCGAGTTTATTTAACAATTTACCGGTCGTAACTCCGGAACTGCTAGTCCTGGGGGAAAATGGCTCAGGATTTGGCTTCCCGAGTGAGCCCTACCCCTCCACCAAATTCATTTTAAAATTACCCTACTGTAACTTGGGAACCGCTAGTCCTAGAGCGAAATGGGTTGGGATTCGCTTCCCCAAGTGCACGCTATGCCACTGCCGAGTTAATTTAGCAATTTACCGGTCGTCACTTGGGAACCACTGGTCTTGGAGCAAAACGGGTCGGGATTTGACTTGCCCGAGTGAGCGCTACCCCACCACCGAGCTCATTTTAAAATTACCCAACCGTAACTCGGGAACCGCTAGTCCTAGAGAGAAATGGGTCGGGATTCGCTTCCCCAAGTGTGCCCTATGCCACCATTGAGTTCATTTAGCAATTTACCGTCTGTAACTCGGGAACTGCTAGTCGTAGAGCAAAATGGCTCGGGATTTGGCTTTCCCGAGTGTGCCCTACGCCACTACCGAGTTTATTTAGCAATTTACCGGTCGTAACTCCGGAACCGCTACTCATGGAGCAAAATGGGTCGGGATTTGACTTGCCCGAGTGAGCCCTACCCCGCCACCGAACTCATTTTAAAATTACCCTACCGTAACTCAGAAACCGCTAGTCCTAGAGCGAAATGGGTCGGGATTCACTTCCCCAAGTGCGCGCTATGCCACCACCAAGTTCATTTAACAATTTACCGGTCGTAACTCGGGAACCGCTGGTCCTGGAGCAAAACGGGTCGGGATTTGACTTGCCCGAGTGTGCCCTACTCCGGCACCGAATTCATTTTGCAATTAACTGACCGTAACTCGGGAAGTGCTGGTCCTAGAGCGAAATGGGTCGAAGCTGGTCTCCCTTAACTAAACCCCACACCCCGGTAACTCCATCAGATGGCTGCCACTAAGTTCATTTTCTCGCTCCACCACAAGGCTGCTGCCAAGTTCATTTTTTCTTTGCTGCTACTGGGTACTGTGCCTCTCACCAACTTCATTTACCTCTTCCTCAAATGCAGTCTCACAGTCACGGTCTCACCTCTCAAATTAGGCGTACGATCGTCCTGGTCTACGATAACTTGAATCCAAGCTTGCATCCACGTCAACCCAAACGCTCATGTGAACGTAAACCCAAACACACGTTCTCTTCAACATCGACGTCTACGTCAGCCCAAACAGTCACGTCCACGTCAACCCAAACACACGTTCCCATCAACCCAAACACACACGTTCTCGTCAACCCAGATACATGTTTTCGTCAACCCAAATACACGTTATCGTCAACCCAAACACACACGTTCTCCTCAACTCAAACACACGTTCACGCCAACGCCGACATCCAAATCGGGTCAAGACAAACGCATTTCAACTCGGTAACAGACTCAATCCAACATGCGTCTGTACCTCCCTTCTCTCAAGGGTTTGGTCTTGTCGATCGTTAGAAATCCTTGCGGGTCAGAATTCCTTCACTCCCCGCAGGTCCGCTTAAACTCCTCGAAGCTCATGTCACACCCGACGTGGTTGTTGTAGATGTGTCTGAAATTGGCGTCGTCTTGCCTGAAGAAAATCAGGATGTTCGCGTTGTCTCGTCGACCCATCCGATTTGGTATCCTTCTGTATGTCTGGCACAGGTAAAAGACGTCCACATTTGCGTGTCGACCGTAGGCAAAGTACCTCTCGATCCTGTCCAGTTTCTCGATCATGCAGTCATCGAAGAGGAATACAGTCTTCTTGCCGGGTTCCAGAAGATCCTCGGGTAGTGGTACCGTCTCGTTTTTCGAGCAGAACACCGCGACTTCGGGACAGGTCTCGTCGAAGGCTGGCCTCAACCTCTCAAACTTAGTCTGAAACATGATCTTGGAGTACACGTAGAGTCTGTCGTTTTCTAACCAGCCCTCGTTGTAAAGGAGGTTGAGGACCAGATTCATCTTGCCGCTCCCGGCCGGACCGCACTCGATGCATTGCAGAAAATCCGGATCTATCTAAACTTACTCCGAGGTGTCTTGATCTTCCCGACAGTTTTGCTGACGTTGTCGTAATTGATGAGTTTCATTATTTAAGCCTTTATTCAGTTTAACAAAGGCCTGAAACACATTTTAAACATGCACTGCTTGAAGTTCAAACGGGATACCGACACCCTCGACTCCAACCTCGTTACGACTTTGAACGACTGCCTGTTGTTGAAATGCAAATGCGCGGACTGCGGGACCACGAAAGCCCAGTTCCAGAAGGGTTGGAAGTGGGGCAAGAAAGGTTCGGGTCTGATTAGCAAGATCAACGATAAACTACCGGTACAACTCCACATCCCAGGGAATAGGTATTTCGGAGCTGGTACGAAACTCGGCAAGAGACTGGCTAGGGGAGACGTCGGCATAAACGCTCTAGACGAAGCTTGTAAACGACACGACCTAACCTACGCCGCCAGCTCCACTCTAGAAGTCCGACACCGAGCTGACAAACAGCTAGCTTCCGCGGCTCAGAGTATATTGCAGTCGAATGCCGGGGGAGGCCCCGCCCCCGGGGTAGAAGGCGGCCACTAAGGTTATTACCGGTGCGATGAAGGTTAAGGTCAAGTTAGGGATGGGGCAAACCCGTTAAAAAATAAATAAAGGAGCGGAATGGATACGTTAGTCAAAGAGCTGCATAAATCGGCTAGACCTCAATACCCGAGACGTAGAATGAAGGCCCTCGGCGTCAATGACTTGTGGAAATGATCCCATACTCTGGTGTTAACGAAGGGTACAAGTACCTGCTCACGCAGATACACGTATATAGTAAGTTCACCCAGGCAGAACCCGTCAAATCCAAGAGTATGGGAGACTTGCAACCACCTTCGAGAAGATGCTGGTCTCGTCCAGGCCTAGACACCTGCAGTCGGATGAGGGGAAGGAATTCTTCAACTCCCGGTTCGCAGCCCTGACGAAATGGTACGGTATCAACCAGTACCGCTCCTTTTCGGAGACCAAGGTGGGCGTGGTCGAATGCTTCAACTGGACCCTGAAGACGGCAATGTGGCACGAGTTCGCGCATAAGGGCAGCTACCATTAGCTCGACCTTGATTGGGCCTCTTCTACACCAGTACAACGGATCCGTGCACAGGACGATTGGGGCTACACCAAAAGACGTGATTGTGGGATAGACTTATTCCCGTACCATCGGACGTTCGAGTGTCGAATCGTTCGGCGTGTGAACCCAAGTTTAAAGTCTGGGACGAGGTGAGAATATCCAGCGTCAAGGGCATGTTCGATAATGGTTACCTACAGAACTGGATGAATGAGGTATACTAGGTAGACAAAGTGCGGAAAGCGAGTCCTGCCATGTACACCATAAGGGATTATGGTGGGGGGGGGTATCAATGGTGGGTTCTACGAGCAGGAGTTGCAAACGACGTGGGTGCCAGACATGTTTCTGGTGGAGAAGGTGTTAAAGACGTGGAAGGCAGGGGGAAAGACCAGTTATCTGGTTAAGTGGCAGGGGTACGACGATAAGTTGGGTCGATACCCTGGACTTGCTGGGATAAGTTATAACCAGAAATGACGTACTACATCAATCGGAAATAACGTAATGCATGCTGGAACGTTCTAGAACATTCTATTCTATCACGTCATTTCTGTTTGTGATGCAATTTCCGGTTGATCCAGTATAAAGCTAAGACCTTTTCCGCACGCTCTCTTTTCAGTTTGGATTTCGTCAAGAGAGCATCACCATGCTGCCTCTCGTTTTCCAATTTACATCAAGAGAATATCTCCGACGTGTTGGTATGTTCATTCAATCCATTCTTAAGACATGTAGAAATTTTGTTTCATATATAAATGGGAAGAGTGTACCTTTAGTTTTCCATCCTTGTTTCTATATTCGAAAATGTCGGCCCCAGCTAAAACTAGCTTCACCTGCAGCTTTTGCGCGGAGGTGTTCCCCGACCAGCGGCAACTGATCGAGCACCTACCCAACTGCCACCACCACTCCAAAGATCCCGCCGAAGACTTCACCCGTACCCTATCCTATTCCATCTGCGAGAAGACCCGGTGCGGCGACTGCCACATCTGCCCTCCAACCATTGAAAAGGTCATGGTGGTAGCTTTCGAGTGTTCGAGAAGATCTTCGTGCACGATGATGGCTACGTCTCCCTCCTCTGCGATCCCCTACGCCTCCTGACCTGCCTGAAACCCGCCATCACCCGACTTCTGTTTGCTTGCCTGACCAGCCTCGTGCCCTGCAAGTTCCAACTTTGTTTGACGACGCAGTTTTCCAAAGCCGGGCAAACCTCAACACTGGGTTCTGGAGCCTCTACGTAAACGCTCCCTCAACTCACAACATCCATCCTTAGTCGGCAAGGCCTACGAGAAGATCTATCTCGCCATCGACGCCTTCGGGAGGTGGGCAGCTGCTGGGTCGTCGATGCCGTGGCGGATCTCCAGATAAAAGTGGGGAAGTACGACCCCATCCGTGTGTCCTCCTACGTTCCCCTACCGGTATGGCTGAGGAAGAAGCGTTAGTTCGTCGTGAACGTGGAGATCAGGAAGGACAACTGCTGCTTCCTGTACTCCGTGTTGGCGGCAATTCATTGCAGCTTCATAGTGGAACCTTCACACTCCGAGCAGTGTACTGATATCGCCGACCACTCAATGCTTTGGTACCCAGTGGGGCTGCATCAGATCGAAGAGTTCGAAGTCAAGAACAGCGGTCTCGCCATCAACGTGATCACCTACACCACGGAATTCGGACTTCACCCTATCCATGTCTGCATGTCCGTGGTTGGTCGTCTGTTGATCGACTTGCTATTTCTGGCCGAGGAAGACATGTCGGTCATCACAAAAAAGTTATCTGCCGGAACTGCTTCTCGGGGTCACCAGGGAGATCACCCTCCATAAACATTGCGTGGAGCATTTCGCCCTGAATCCGAGCCAGCAGTTGTGGTTCCCCAGACCCAGCACTAAAATCCTAGACAAGCATCGGTGGGTGAGCTACGCTGACCTTGAGTGCTTGCTCCAGCCCGTGTCGGGGCCTCTACCCGGTTTGTCCTGCAGTTACGGGTACGTCGTCGTCAGACCGAAAGGGAAAATCGTCAATGAGAAATACCACTTTGGACTCGATGCGGTGGAGGACTTCATGAAATCAGTCGAAGAAAAGGCCCTGAAGTAAGTTGATATCATCTCCAATCCTCATCCGCTAGCGCTCACCAAAGAAGAAGAAGAAGAAGCTCGTTTCCTGCTGGCCACTACTGCCACTACTGCACACAAGATTTTACTGTACGCCTAGCAGAAGAAGGCTTGAGAAGAGATGAAGGTCCGAGACCACTACCATTTCCCTCCCGACAAGTACCGCGGTGCTAGCTACAACAAGTGCAACTTATCGGCGAGGCAGAGCTGCGTCATCTCGGCAGTCTTCCACAATTTGGAAGGCTACGACATGCACTTGCTGTTGTCAGCAGCCGAGACGTTTACCGGAAGTGTCGACGTCATCGCCAGGAATACGGAACGATTCCAGAGCATGTCGGTAAACCTGAAAACCCCCCACCCTCTTCCCAACCCACCCAAGAAGAATTTCGTCGTCACGCTCAGGTTTATCGACAGCCTGACCTTCTTGGCCTTGTCCCTGATGACGCTCGTCACAAACCTGAAGAATGCGGGTAGCACTTTCCCCATTCTTCGAGCCGGTCTGGAAAGAAGCTCCCTTCGCGAACTGTTTACAGCGTCCTCTGTATTAGACTCTGAGCCTAGCACTTCAACCGCTACAACCAACACTTCCACTACCCGACCTGACACGGACACCTTAATGAACTTGCTAACCCAGAAAGGCCACTACCCCTACGAGCACGCAACTGACCAGAAATCTTCGAGGAAATGGAGCTCCCGCCTAGAGAGGCTTTCTATTCGAAGGTTAAAGAGGAGGGAATCGGCGAAGAGGAATACCGACATGCCCGGACTGTCTGGGGCATGTTGGCCGTCAAGCTCTTCGCCTCCTACTACGCCGTTTACCAACTCACGGACGTCTACCTCCTCTCCGATGTCTTTGAGAACTTCTGGTCTATCTCCCTCAAGACTTTTCGTCTCGACCCCTGCTACTACCTATCCAAACCCAGTGTCAGTTGGGGCGCGGCACTGCGGCAAACAAAAGTGAAACTCGACCTCTTCACCCACGTAATCAAACATAATTTACTAACTTCCGAAATTCGAAGCGGACTTTCCTACATTGCTCGTTGCTATGCCGCTGCGAACAACCACTATTTTCCGGAGACCTTCGACCCCGAGTGTTTCATATTTTTCCTCATCTACCTCGACGCCAACAACCTCTACGGGTGGGCCATGATCCAGAAGTTACCATGCAGGAACTTTAGATGGTTCACTAAACGGGAGATAGAATAGCGTTCGACGTCTTCTCGGTGTCAGATATGGTGATTACGGTTACATCTTGGAAGTGGAATTGGACTACCATCCCGGATTGCACGACGCCACAATGACTACCCGCTGGCTCCGGAATCATTGTAGATCGACCATTCGCAAGAGGATAGCTGAGGAAATTGGACACGTCATCAATTCTACCACCAAACTAGTCTCCAACCTCTTCAACAAGCAGAAATATGTCATGCATTACCGGAATCTCAAGTACTACCTGCAGCAAGGCTTGGTTCTTAGCCGCATCCGCTGCATTTTCGGTTTCAAACAGGCGGCCTGGCTGAAGCCCTACATCGAGGGCAACACCGCGCGAAGACAGGCTGCTGCGAACGACTTTGAGAAGAAGCCTGTTCAAATTGGCGAATAACAGCGTGTTTGGAAAGACGCTCGAGCAGAAACAGAACAGGGTGTCCGTGAAACTCGCCCCCCAAAGTGGAGAAGTTGGTGAAGTACATCTCCCTTCTTCATGCCAACACCTTCCAAATCCTCAACACGCACCTAATCTCCGTACTACTGAAGGCCAGAACGATCGACTGCGACCTACCCATATATTCCGGGTTCGCCATCCTGGAGCTTTTGGAGCTACTGATATATCAGTTCCACTACGGGTACATCAAACCCTAGTACGGGAATAAGGCGTCGTTGCTCTTCATGGACACGACAGCCTGTTTTACTCCATTGAGATGGAAGACCTCTACGCGGACATGGCCGAGGAGTGGGGCGAGTGGTTCAACACGTCAAACTACGACCCCACCCATCCCTCTTCAGCGTCGAGAACAAGCAAGTCCTAGGCAAGTTCAAGGACGAGCTGAGTGGGTTACCGTTTTAGGAGTTCGTGGAGCTACGATCGAAGATGTACTCCCACATCACCAAGGAGTTCGTTAACGGAGATTGGGCCAACCGACCAATTCCTTTCGGGTGGTGGGTAGCCAATTCCCGAGTGGTTTTGCTTTAGGACCAATGTTCCCAAGTTATTGGGGAGGGCCAACTCCAGATAAATAAAAGCATAGTTAGAGGAGTATCTTTCTAGCTAGTTACAATTCTAGATTTATTGGTAAAAATGTTTAAAATAATAACGTCACTACAAAAATAATACAATAATAACACAATATTAATGATACTAATTATTAATAAAAAAAATACAATAATAACAGCAACAAAAATAACACTGTCATTATGGTAAAAAACGTCGAATTTTCTATAACTTTAGATCTAGACTAAGATAAGGATATGCAGCCTGCGTCATTTTAAAACAGAGTTGCAGCAGTATCTTTCTAGCTAGTTACAATTCTAGAGTTATTGGTAAAAAATTTTTACAATAACGTAAACACAATAAGTTTTAAAGTTTACGTTACAACACCCAAATAGCACAGAAACAATGCAATACAGTTTTATATTTAAATCTTTAAAACTGGGATGGTAGACTAATACAGTTTTCCTGTAAAGGTAGTGAACCAATCAGGTTGGAAAGTGGTTGTAGCTATTGCAGGGTTGGTTGATTTAAATTAGTTTAATCAACCTACTCTGTGATAGCTATTACCACATTCCAATTAGTTTTATTTAAATCATTGAGTTAAATCGTGATTAAAATCAATGATTGGCAATTTTATTTAAAAGTGAAAGTTACCTGTTAGAACAATAGCAACCTTCTTCAAGAGCTACTTAAACTACTTTTGGCTTTTAAATAATCCATTGCCATATTAAAAATTGCTCATAGGCCTGGATCCCAAAAATATATGGGAGATAAAAAGCGGGAGGTAAAATGATTTGGGAAGCTAACACAAGGCAGTCAGTTTTTGTGTACAAATCTTTGAGTCTAAATGCAATTTGTTGTGTTTGCATAACAAATGATCGGTCAAACTGTAGGCTTTCACACTGATAGTAGAGGGAAATTAATAGTTGTTTTTTTTATATATTTGTTGTTTTTAATGTTATTGAATGGAAAAGCGAGCTTTTCCATTAATTAGTGTTACTCATAAAGAGTATACTACCTACTTTACCTAGTGATTTCTCCTTTGGTCATTCCGGGTCACAGGGTCATTGGGTCTCTAAGTTCAGTAAGTCAAAATACTGGTCTAGCATATGAACCATCACCCAGTGACCCAAACGAAAGTAATACCTAAGTGACCCTAAGTGATCCAGGGAACCATTCCTTCTCTAAAATTCGAACAGGAATCTTTAAAAGATTTAATTGGGGATGATTACGACTGAAATTAATTAATATGCAAATAATTTGACGGTTTGAACACTAATCATACTTAATCCAACTGTGTTTTCACAGGTAACAATCCATAATGTTTATGTATAGCATTAGACGTTTTCGAAAATGTCTTATCTGGGAAGGCATTTTAAGCTTTGTAAAGCGCAGCCACATTGTGAGGGTTTTAAAAAGGTTTTAGCCTATTTTCACGGGACGATAGCTTGGTGGACAGTTTTAGGCAGAATTAAGCCTCTGTGGCGAGGTTTGGTGGAAGACAGCTAAATTCATCAAATTTTTGTATTACAATTTTCCGCCTTTTGGAAAATTCAGCTCGCCCCTCCCTACCCACTGTATCGAAACAAAGCTTCTTTCTGTAAATCCTAGTTGCTCATTTGGTTCATATCCCTAAATTTTAAATCAGATATTGGCTGGAGACGAAAGAACTGTTAAAAATTATACCATGACATTTTAGGGGCAGTTATAGCATTGCATGAAGAAGGGTTCTAAGCTGTACGGCATTCAATTTTGAGTACATATCCACCATCTGGTTTTTCTAGACCTAGGTAATGTGATCCAGTTCTGCTTAATCAAATGACGTTCTTAAAACGAACCGCTGAAGTGAAGTTTGGTTTCACGCTAGGGATAGGAATTAAACATAAAAATTATTCACTTCCTTTTCTTTAAATTACTGCAAGGTTTTACGTAGACTGGGCGTGTCAATGCCAAATGCGCAAAAACGTAAAAATAAAACACAGTAGGCATGTAGTTCAAAGCGTTGTTATATGAAGAGGCATGGTGCTTCCTCGATGTAAAGAATTTGTAAGCTGGCCGAAATGTCAATACTTAGCCAATACAAGTTTTTATGTATGCTGGTTATTTAATGTAGTATTGTATGTAAACATGTCTTCGATAGTCCAATTTTGATACGTGCTTTCAAAGGGGGCAATGATTGGCAATACTGAACCCAATTTGGTTTGGAACCTTGACACTGTTTTGCATAAGTTTTTGTTTAAATGGTTCTCTAGAATGCAAGATGTTTTTTCCTTAGGGATTGAAACTCCAAAATACCAGTGTTACCTGGTTGATTTTGGTTTCTATTGCCCTCATGAAAATAAGCATTACCTATTTTTTTTAGCATTCTCCTTCTCATAATGCTGTTTCAATTCGAGAACAATCAAAGATATCTTTCCATTCACTACACTCTGCGCATGGTTTTGCGCAGATTCCTTCATATAAAAGCCAAAGCGGAGCGAACCGTCTTATCTTTTCGACCTCAATTGTGCCCAGATGGCAACAAGTGGGGAGGAGCGTGGGAAAAAGGTAGTGTATATTTTAATGAGGGCAATAGATACCAAAATAAAGTAGGGAGTCAGCAGGGGGTTATACCATGCGCCGGGCAGCAGTGAACGGCCCCACACGGTATAGTCCATCAGCATGATGTGACATTTCACACAAGCAGTGTGAAGAAAAGACGGACGGGTGATGCCAGGACACTGCTTCCATGATGTCGGAAACCGGGACGTTGCTGTGGAGAGCCAAGGATACGGAGATGGCTCGTAGCTCGTGAGCCGTAACCCGGATACCTTGATCCGCACAACTGATGTCTAGGGTGTCATCGGCTTGCACGATGACAGTTTTAATCCAGGTGGCAATCATCCTGGGGAACGTCTCGCCGTATCTAGATGCGAAGGGAATGAAAAGCAGCGAGCAGCCCCGACGGACGGCTTTGGAAGCCTTTAAATAGAATCTTAAGGATCGGACCGGGAAAAGAGCACGTTCCAGATCGTCGCCTAGGTTGTTAGTGAAACCTGGAATAATGTACGGTTTGGACCGTTCGAAAGGTTTCTGTGTCTTGGCTCGGAAGGATGCTCGTGGTGTAAGAGTAACACCAGTATTGTTGTCCAAAAAGAAACAGTCAGCTGCAGTGGTGGATAGAGCTTGTAATTTGGTACAGCGGAGGCAGGTTGCCATAGCGATAAGAAAAACGGTCTTGTGAGGCAGGTAACTAAGACAACAGGTGGAGAACGGCTCTTAGGGGAGCCTAAAAGAGCATTGATGATGATGGAAAGATCCCAATCCGGGAAGGTCTTGCGTATCCGGCGACGGTAAATCATGAATGACCGGAACATAGGAGTGATTTAAAAGTCATCAATGAGGTAGAAGCAGCCAGCTGCTTTAAAAACGGGGGGGGGGGGGGGGGAAGGTGGCCTTAATGGCGCGTCGACAGCTTGGTCATTAGCACCAACCTCAGTCACAGTGCAGTGGTCCAGGTTGCCACTGCACCACACATTACAGAGTTATTATTTAAACCCCTAATCTAAATCTTGTTTAAAAACGGCATTGAGGGCGGAACGGTAAACGAGTTTGGTGGAACCACATAGACCGTCAACAAAAAGAAACTCTAGGAAGCGGAATAATTCAGGGACAGAGGGACCAACGGGATTAACCTGTTGTGAGAACACCAATTAAACCATTGGCAGCAGTGACTGTCGAAGATTTTAGAAATGGAGGCTAGTACTGCTCTGGAGGCGATGCGTAGGGCCTGGATCAGAGAAACTCCTGTCTCTTCAAGAAGTGAGATGATAGTAGCCCCCCGTGTAGCTGCAGGGACTGTGGTCGACGGTGCTGAAGCGTGCCGTTGTGCTTGGTCAGTTGGTCGGGGTACAAAGGAAGAGATCGGGGGCAGGCTCTGAGGAGGTCTTAAATAGCTGGAACCCATGCTGCTGCGGGCTAGTCTGGCGTTACAACCAGGAACCGACCCGTGGTGGTGGCGATCTTCCGTACGACCAGTGGCAGCAGTTTCGGTAGTGGGAAGGTGTATGCGTAGAGGTAAGTGTAATCTAGTGTCAGAGTGTCGACCGCCCAAGCCTGAGGATCAGTAATCGGGCTGACGAAGTGGGGAAGTCTGGTATTGAACCTCGTAGCGAAGAGGTCCATCATGGGCTGGCCCCAAAGCTTGAATAAGGTGTTGCGTAGTGCGGAGTGTAGAGTCCATTTGCTGGTTGGTAGGGATGGCTGAGAAAGGGCGTCCGCAATCACGATTCCCGGCAATATGCAGTTGAAACAGATGGGTTTGAAGAGATATGCAGAGGTGAAAGATGTCGGACGTTAGTTCGTGGAGGGAATGGGAGCAGATTCCTCCCCCACATCGTAAGTAAGCGACCACAGTCGTTTTGTCGTTGTGAACTTGGACAACACTTGTGGTGACAAGGTGTTGAAAGTGATGGAGACCATGAAGTACGGCCCGGAGCTCGAGGAGATTGATGCGATTCGAGTTGGCAGGGTCCCAGGTGCCTGAAGCTGTCCTGTTGCCGATGTGTGCACCCCAACCCTTGTTGGACCCATCGGTGAACAATCGAACGTCCGAGATGGGTTGGTGGAGTGGTAGGGTTTCTGTTAGATGAGTGACTTCCATCCACCATACTAGTGTCAAGAAAGGGAAACAAGGGCTGAGAAGTCGAGGGGGCTCCAGGATTCCGACTGCGGGATCGCCGCATTCGTCCGATCGAATGTAGTGAAGGGGTTGAGCTATCCAACGGCAATAGGGCAAAGGAATCGATGGAACCATTGACGGAGCCCAATCTCGCAGAGAGGAACGGGGGAAGGTGGAGAAAGGCTCGGGCGTGGGATAGGAAGTTGAAGATCCGGTCTGGAGATTGCATGACGGTACCTTGTTGAAGATTGACTAGTACACCTAAAAAGGTGAATTCTTGACTGGGAAGCAGTCGGGATTTCGGGATGTTGATGCTCCATCCGAGTTGCGTTAAAACAGACATGACGGTGTGGAGGTTGGAAAGCAGGATGGCTCGATTCTGATCCGGGAACAACCAATCGTCAAGGAAGGCATGTGTATTGTATGATTGCGATGCTGATGAAGGTGGGCAAGCACCGGACGGAGAACTAGTGTAAAGACACGTGGAGTCACATTCAGGCCAAAAGGCAGGCATAGGAACTCATAAACAGCCCCGTTGTGAAGAAACCTGAACAGATGTCAAACCAAAGCATGGAGAGGAATATGGAGACAAGCAGCAGCGAGGTCGAGGGAAATTGTGCAGTCGTTTATTTGAAGAGAGGCTCGGATTAAGACCGTTGTTACCAATTGAAATTGAGGGTTGTCGTTAAACTGATTGAGATGGCGTACGTTGAATATTAGCCAGGGTCCACCCGTTTTCTTGGCACACAGGAAAATGCTGCTGTAGAAACCTGGTCACAATGGGGATGGGACGGTGCGGACCGCGTGCTTGTAAAAGAGGTCTTGTATTGCGGCAGAAAGGTTGGAGGACGGGGGGGGGGGGGGCCGGGTCTTGGTCCCAGGGCGGTGGTCCCACCGGTGGTGAGTGATGGAACTTGGGTAGTAATCCATTGGCGAATATGGAGAGAACTGCCGGATTGGTAGCAATTGCTTTTCAGGCTTCTATGAAGAACTGCAAACGACCCCCCACAGGCTGCTGGAAGGGGGTAATGTCAATATTTGGAGCGGCCTCGATTCCGTGGTCCCGAGGAAGTGTATCGTCGTCACCGGTCTGGTGTGGCTGCTTTACCAGGGGACCGGCAGCGTCCTTTTCCCTGGTTGCTTGACCGAAAGGGCGATGCAGGCTTAGGAAGCGTAGCTGGATGTGTGTTATCCATCTCTGAACCAGGGGGACCATCCTTGTAGGTCTCTGTTCGTAAGTCTTTAGAGGGACAAGGTCGTCAGCTATAGCGAGAGCGAAAAGGCCTAGGCTTACGGGAGACATCCAAGTGTGGTGCCACTTTGGGAATCAGGCCTCGGAAGAAAGTGTCTGACTTATGGATCGGAAGATTGCGGAGTGTGGAACGGGTGGAATCGTGGAGGCTAGGTGAAGTATTGAGAGCAATTTCACGAAGTAAAAGTGTGGAGTTGAACACAGCCTTGGTGAACCAGTTCGTTGCGTGATAGGTGGTGAAGCATGCATTGCAGAATATCTGGTTGATGAGAAACGCAAGCTGTTTTGTGGCGAACAGAGGAGGATCCATATTTAGATGGTCACACAAGACGTTTGCGGCCGTGTTTAGAACATCAGCTTGCGAGGTGGCTAGAAGACCCAGTCGCAAGAGACGGTCGTTGACTTGAAGCACAAACACT
>JAHWFP010022251.1:0-14740 GCA_023313725.1 Lithobius niger | reverse complement strand
TTATACCCTCCCTTCGGGGTTGAGGGTTAATCGTCTAACTGAAAAATTGCGTAACTGAAAGAACGTATACAGTATAACAGTATAATGGAAAATCATCTAACAGGAAATTCGTATAACGGAAAATCGTCTAATGTCCCTGTCTCGCTCGCACTGCTGCGCTCACTTCAGCTAAACATATAACATCAGAAATCGTAGGTATATTAGACATTTATCCATTATATAACATTCCGTTTAGATGATTTTCCATTATTCGATATTCCATTTAGAGGATTTTCCATATTTTTTTATTTAGGCAAATATCCCATTATCCCATTACACGATTTTCCAGTTAGACTTTGGTTCGACGCCCCAATTCTTCGTGAATCTTCAGGACGTGTTGATTTTGTTGGGCGAAGCTGTTAAAGCAAATAATTAGGTTTTCGTTAATGCTTCGTGTGTATGCATGCATTACAGATATACGGCTTGCCTGCAGTACAGTGGGCCTCCTGTTGGCTGCAGCTCGGGCGTAGCGCCAACGAAGCGCTTCAAATATAAAATTTTCCAACGAGTTCAAAGTGACTCTAGGAACCGGGCTTCGGCCTGACGCTTGACGCGTTGCCTAGCAACGAGTGACGTTGCGGCGTAAAGCCAAGCTCACAACACTTCTAACGTTCTGGTGAGTATCCACCCTAAGGTATAGGATACTCACCAAAACTTTAGGAGCGCTGTGAGCTTGGCGTCAAGCGTCAGTCTGAAGCCCGGTTCCTAGCGTTGCTTTGATCGCTATGGAAAATTTCATATTTGAAACGTGCCGTCGGCGCCATGGTTAACGCTAGGCCTGAGCTGCGGCCAATAGGATGCCCGCTGTACAGCAGGCAAGCCGAATATCTGTAATGCATGCATACCCACGAAGCATTAACCAAAACGTAATTATTTGCTCTAGCAGTTTCACCCAACAAAATCAACACGTCGTAAAGATTTGAAAAATTCACGAACAATTCACGAAAAATTCACTAGAATATAATCCTTTTTTAAACCCCTCTCGTACAGGACGTCTTTTATCAGTTGGGAGCAATACGAGCGCCATGGGGAAATAAACCTCATGTTTTCAGTTCTGTTAGAACGATAATTACCGCTTTCAATGTCTTAATGGTGCATCTCTTGATATTATTGTTTGAGATCGTACAGGTGATCAACAAAACGCAGTTCAACAACGTCAAACAGGAGTGGATGACAGCAGTCTTGTTTGCAGACAAAGCAGCGTTTGCAGTGTCGGTGTGTACAGACCCAAGTTTGAACGCGTGAACCACTTTCCAAGACCAACGCAGCAAACGACCAAGCTAAGCAGGCAAAGCTTCTAAAGATTTGGTGAGTATCGTCCTTAACAGTAGCGGACTGCTGGCTGCGCAACATACTATTATGACAGTCATTAATATTAGAAAACTTTTTTTTAAGAATGAATTCTTGTTAAATATCAATGGTCTGTTTTGAAAAATATGAAGATATCTGGGCGGTGTAATGTAACTGTATTGTATGCTCTCTTGTGTAATATAAAAAAACAAGTTCACATGTGAACTTCGTACATTTTTTTTTCTTTCTGGGTAAAGTATTATCATCTTTATTTGGTTATTATTATTATTATTTATTAATTATTATTATTTTTTTTTTCCCATTATTTACCTGTTTGTTGATTTATAATAAATCAGGTTTAAACACAAAAAAAGTAGTCGGGATGCAGAAGGGCAGGTGCCACTTACACTCTTCCCTAGCTTTACTTCAGAAATGCAGGTCGTTTCAGGAACTTTCCGAAGATCCCTTAAAGGTCTGCTTTGCTAGGTGTGAGTTAGGCTCAAACTCACGCCAAAGCTTTACTTTGCAAAGTCTGAGCCTTTCTATCATTACATATACCAAAGTGAGTCTGAGCTAGGCTCAGACTTCGCCCTGACTTAGCAGAGTACCTGCTCCGACTTATGAATATGGCCCTAATAACTTTCTGCTCAGCTAGCACATCACACAATAGGATATTAACTTTTGATCACACGTAATTAGGGTTGGGTAGGATTGACTGGAGCCCGGGCTGCGTGGCCATTGGCCCAAGCGAGAAACACAACTTGGAGTAGGGAACGGGAACAATGGCGCAGTAACAAAAACCAACGAACCAAAAACATGCGTTATTCATGGAAGGCTACAACGAAACAATCATACACACACGACGAACAAAAAACAAAAAGCCGCACGAGTTTTCATCTGATTCAGTCCGTAATTTTCGTGCTGCAGCACGTAACGTGGTATTGCTGCAAGGACAATATAGGATAGAAGCTTCAGGGCCGACATGCGATAATCAAGCCTGAAGGCTGCTCTGCTCTTCTCTGCTAATTCGTGGTGGAGCAAAATAATTATTGTCTGTTTTTTTTTTTTATGGGGCAATTGTTAGCTATTGGCTTCATGGCTTTATGTGGGTTTGTTGTTTTTTTCATTTGAATTCACCTGCAATTCTGCATTCTGATTCTGTACTGCGCAGTACCTTTGCAGGGCCTCTCGTAAGCCAGGGCCCGTGTTCAGCTCAATGTCCTGAACACCCTGATGGTCCAACCGTGATGGTAGAAGATTGTAATCGCCAATCCCAATATGGGACATATTTCACTGACACTATCCTTCATCACCTTTTTCGCGATGAAGATATTCCAGCTTCTTACAGTGCCACACTTCTTGGCCGAATATCCTTCCGTACGTTTGGTTCTCTTTCCCGTTTGTGCATTGTGTTACAAATGGGTTATGACAGGTAATCTAAACAAATAATCCGCGAACCTTGGTAAGATCATAAAGTTCCTTCAGAGGTCGTGTTTTTTAGGCTGTTCAGGGTATCATTTTCATTAATTTGCCTCTTACCTGATCTACTCAACTTTGTGTGTGCTATTAGTTAAGGTTGCACTCAGCTTTGTGGTGCATCAGCATCATGATTTTATGCTCTTCAGAAGCATATCTGGCCCCAGTCGATTTTCCTTCTTTAGATCTTCAACTTCATGCTGTTACATTCTCTATGGTGACGCACCTTCCATTACATTCCAACGTTTTTTACACGTCCTTTGTTACGTGAGTCTTAAGATAAATTTTTTGGACTACATTAGGGTCGGATTCGTTTATGTCTTGGCACAACAACACCTATATTCTGACACGGCTTTCTTCTATTCCTTCCTTTCACCCTTAAGTCTGTGTGCGTATTTTGGCTTTTGTTGTTGCGACTTCCAATCAATTTTTTTTTGGAGGTATGTAAGGGAACTGAGACAGAACGAGGTCTGGGACAGAAAGTCTCTTCATGGTCTCATTTTTTATTTAACCAGTCAGTCTTTGTTTCGTCTCGTCTGTTATGTAAATTTGAGGTAGGACAAAACTGAGACTGACATAAAACCTACATATTAAATTTCAACATTCTTAGTTGAGATTTAAAAAATTTTTAATGCGACTAGACAAGTATTTGAATGAGTGCTGTGTTAATTCTGGTGATAATCAAAATAGGTTTACTGTCATTATTTAATCAATAATGTATTCAATGCTCTAAAAAAATAAGGTGTCAAAATAGTTCGGGCAAGATTTGTAAAAAGAAAATATCGCACATTCGTGTTCTCTTTTCTCAAAAAAAGAGTTTCGAAAACTTTTGTGATGGTAAGCCGCATCATCTTAATTAACACTGCGGAACAAGAAAGGTTGTCAGTGAAACCAGAGAGTTTTAAGCATCATAAATCAACTAGGACTCAGGCTTATCTTCGTGAACATATTTGCAAAACAAAAATCATAACAATCTGAATAAGGGTTTTTGGGGAGAATGTGAATGAGAAATTTAACGAAAATCAACTTTAAAAAATCGTTTTGTGGACAAATTTTCCTAAATCCCTATTTTCTGTTTTAATTCTTGTAATAGAGCAGCGTCATGTGACGTCATATTGGCTATAAGAGAAATAGCTGCAAGGGGCACTAGATTAAAATGGAGGGCTAAACAACGGCGCTTCTAGTCAAGGCAGTGCTTTGAGAGCGGATTTCATAAGCTTAAAAAAAAACGTTGTTTTCTCCAATCCCTTATGCTGCTAGGCTGTAACCGGAAAAGAAAAAAATCCACTTGCTTAAAAATGTCAGTAACTGCCAACAAATCGACAAAAATCGCGCGTTATAAGAAATCCGCCTAAGAAATCCGCTCTAACAGCATTGGCTTTAGTAAGACGGCCCTCCTTTTCCCCCTCCAGTGCTCCTTGCAGCTATCCCAGTTACTGGCTCCAGCAAAGAGTTATCTACAATAATACTACGTTGTGTCACTGCCCTACATGGGAGTTAAAATATTGGTTTATACAACTGAAGAAAATAATTTATCTCTGCCCTCAACACGCTGCCTTACCTTTAAAATCATTTCAGGCTTAACGTAATGCGTTAGTGAAATTGCAAGTGTGGTACTTACAGTTTCAATGCTTGCTTCAATTACGGTGTTCGCTGTATTTAAGCATTTCCAAACACTTTCAACACTTTCTCCATGAGTGATATTCAGTAGATGCATCAGTGGACTTAAGCACTTTTCTAATTTCATTTTATTTTTTTTATTTTTCACTAGAGCCATCATTCCTTCTTGGTCCAAATTCATTATGGTTAATGCAGGAAACTGAATTTTATCCCACTCCACAATTTTCACATCAACAGCAATGGGCTCAGAAAGGTAATAAGATACCCTATTATATATCTGAAAACAGCAGACTGCAAAACAACATGTTAATAAAATTCCCCATGTTATTCGTGTAATCGCTGGTGTTTTCTGGTCTAACACCCGAGACAAACCCTCCAAATGAGAGTAAATTTGTTTTTTTGCTCTTTCATCGACTAGCGTTTCCCGTACTATGCGACGTATCCTGTGAGGGAAAGAGTCGTAGTGTCCATTTAGTGTTATGCGTGTTGATGTACTTGGATTCATCATAGTCTTCTTTATGTAGTTATCTTGGTAACCTGCATTATTTTCACGCCATGAACAAAAATTGTTAGCATCAGTACAGCAAGACTACTAACGTGTCAGACGTACAATATGACTTCAGAACAACGTCCATACCTTTCTTAGTATAGGTACCTTATTAATGACCTGAAAGGGCAGAAATACTTTGAAGCATCACTTGAAAGAAGAAAAAAAAAGGAATTCTGCTGGGATGCTTGTGTTTCGTGATCACTGGTTAACGACACAGTGAAACACTGATATCTTTATGACTTCAGCTTCAAATGTGTCGAAAGAGTAGAACCGAAATTATCTGTGTCAGTGAGTACAATAACAACACCTGTAAAGGAGCTGGGCTCTTGTCGTTATGGTAATATTGATGTACGAATGTTTATTTTTATTAATGCCATGCGACTTGGGACTTCACCATCTGCTTAGGATCAATCCTGTTAATTCTGGACAGTCTCTCATCTGTTGTTTCCCTGTTGCAGCCACGGCTATCGATCAGTTTTAAAGTTTCTAAACATGCACTCTTTTATGCCAACAGCACCTTAGCGTATCAAAAGTCATTATCTATTTTCCGTTCAAGATAGGATTCTGCGCACATCCTAAATCATCAGCATGTTTTGTTTAACCAGTAAATTTAACCAGTAAATTGTTTAACCAGTAAATTGTTTAAGTTACTAAATTGCCTTTGCTTACAATTTACAAGGTATCCAATACCTGGTGAATTTTATACAATGGGTAAATTAGCTTTTACATGCGAGAAAGGTTGGACGGCTACTGTAAGCTTGGCTGGGTGTGCTCCGGTAGCGAAATAGTTAGAATACCAGGCCAGTTAGGAGTCCCAGTCGGGAGCAGTAGTCAGTGCCGTAATTAAGGGGAAGCACTGGGTGTAAGTAACCTTGGTCAAGGAGGCAAGAAGGCACTAAATTCAAAGCAGAGGGTAGAAATTCCTACCTGCCTTATAACAGTTCGTGCTGATTGCCTTCCGCGCCCTACGAACATCAAAGTCATCTGAGATAGTAGCTGCGCTCATCACAGCGAAGAACGTAGCCACTGTCTCATTTGGCATTGTGCCTAACAGACGAACCAGCATGAACGCATTAATCGTGTCGTCACAAACCGGAATGATTCTCATATTTTAACATCACAAGTTATAATTTTCTAGGCTAGTGTCTTACAATTTTGCTTCGGCGATCTATTGGAATAATTAATTTTAAATTTTAACGCATGACCCTTTTAGATTTTTGATCTCATGGTAATTATTAGCAAATTAGTTTATGCACACACAGAGATGAAACGTCATGGTTATTGTAAGCGCGCAAAGCATTATGTACTTACGGGTCGTTCGTAAATAAAGTTCCATTATATTCAACAGAAAATATCCTAGACGCCACATTAAAAAAAAAGGATTTTTAGCTAGGGAAAGACTAACGGTAAGTAAATAGACCTTTGGGGCCGTACTTGATGTGGAGGATCGAGAAAAATGGCGCTGGGAGGTATATCCCTTTAATCTTACCTAACTCTGACAATTGCTTTCAATCCTCAAGCCTCAATTGCTTTTAAGCCACATCCCCCCCCCCCCCCCCCCAACTGCTTTCAATTATGCCTCCAGCGAGGACTAATCACATAGGCAGTGGTGTGTGCCATTAACTGAATCGGAGGTCAGTTATTTCCACAGGATTTAGCACAATATCAATATTTGAAAGGCTGCAGGGATTTCCAACAATTCTGTATCGCCCGGCTACATTCCAAAAGCATGTGGAAAATGTTTAATTTGTCGCCAGTAAAGGTATTGCAAAACCTGTGTACATATTGTCTTAAACAAGCATAACCGACTATTGACCGTTTAGTTGGTGAGTGCTGCACTACTACCATTTATTGAATTTTAATAAGAAACGTTAACATTTTTACACGGGAAGTGATGACATAATCGTGGTTGCGCAAGCGTGTTATCACTGGTTTATCTACGAGTTGTCTATTTTCGTCTTGCGGTTGCGTCACAAAGAATTCTCCCTCCTGTATAAGACCACTACGTCTCTTCGTTACCATTATTGATCATTTGGAAATCAATATTCCAACATCCTTAAGTGGTTGCCTAATTTAGGCAGTTGTTCCTCTTTTTGATGACACAGCATCATTGGCAACATCGCACTCATGTGTAAATAGTAGTATCAACCGAAGACCTCATTTTTGGTGACTCGCAGAGCGGCTGCTTAAGCTTCCATGCGATTCGGGTTGTGAATCTATAAGTTGGCGCCTCCCAGATGCTGCATTAAACATGTCACATCTTTCATTCCTCAAATTCTAAATTCGCATGCTGCATCCTCACATGTGAAATTGTGTGTAGGTACCAAAAATGTAGGTTTATACACACAAAGTGGCATAACTACACGAATGTTGCAGGGTATTAAACTAGGAACCAGTCTTTGGGCCTATTGTGGATGGGAACTGAGGCTTAATGCCGTGCCAACAGCTAGGTCATTAGTACCAACCTCAGTCACAGTTCAGTGGTCCGGGATGGCAATGTGCTACACATTACGGAGATGTTACACAAATCCCAGAACTGGATCTGTAACTCCTGCAAAAATTCAAAAATCCCGGACAGGAATACAGGCTTATCGTCCAATTGACACACTATGTCTTGCAGAAGATGGAAACGGTGACAAACACCACCAAGATGGTGATCATCAACTAGTAAGTGACGAATCGCAAGTGCCCGTAGGCACCAATGACATTCAGGACATTCATTCATGACATTCATTTTAACGACTTTGCAATACTTGCTCGTACATCGAGTTGCAATACTCATTCAGCTACAATTGCGTTTTTTTGCCTTATAGCGTAACACTCTTTACTGGTCTTTTATACATTTTAGCGTTTTGTTTTATCTTAGGTAGGTCTAGGCTACGTTTCATAGTAATTTTAAGAGGCTTTCGTCTCCTCCCACATTAAGTTTCTATTTCGTTATTTGCAACGGCTTTGTGCCATCGCTGCAGTCTAAAAGCAATATGCCACATTACCTGGCGTGGTTAAGCTAGCAGGTTAAGTTAAATAAATACAGATGAAAACCTATTTGCGTTGCCTTTTGGACTTATATGACAGACTGCCTGAGAGGGGAATGGAACCCATGACCTTTGAAACCAAAGACCGACGTATTCAAGCTATTGTTGAGCCTTGGCTTTTCCGTCCTTAATCCTTAATTCACGTTTATGTGTTCCATACGTTTCACTTGGAGTGTGGCACAGCAAATATATTTATATGTACATATGCACGTGTTAAATACTGCCTATGGACGTTTCCTTTTTGCCGTGTCAGTATGGTTCAGCGGTAGGACCTGGGCGTTTGGTTTCAAAAGTCGTGGGTTCAGTTCCCCGCTCACGCAGTCTGACATATAAGTTCAAAAGGCAACATAAATAGGTTTGCATCTGCATTTATTTAACTTTTGTTCAGCCTTAGGCTTTTCCGTCCTTGATCTTTATTTCACGTTCAATTGTTCCATTCGTTTCACTTGGAGAGTGGTGCAGCAAATAAACTGGAGAGCCGGAATGGATAGTGTATTATGCACGTGTTACATGCTACGTATGGACGTTTCCCATATGGGTCATTTCCATTATTACAACTCCCATTTTTGTTAGTACGAAATCACTAGCGACATTCCTAAATTCGTCTGGATTTGTCAACTTTATATTTTTTTTAATAATTCAGTGTGATGTTTGAACCTATTGGTGCTGGGATGGATGTGGTTGTGCACCTGGTGAAACGAATAGAAATACACTACGTTTCTAGATTAAGATGGATAAGATAATTTGGTATTTGGAACAAAATTTGGATCCAGAAATATATGGTTTATGTCCTGTTTGAATGAAGTGCTGAACAAATGAATTGGTTTCTTCTTTGGGTTTGAAGTTAGATTTGTGGAACTGGAGCAGCTGAATGAATTTTGTTCACTTTGTTGTAGGCAATTGGCTGTGCATGTATGATCTACACATGGAATTTGATACATAGTATTTTTTTTTAATTTGAATTCAGTTTGAAACGGTTTCAGTATAAATATAAATAAAATAAATCCAAGACAAAATATTGGATTTTTTAAATTTTTGTTTCCATTTTGTTGCTGGTGTTGTGGTTTTTCCGGAAAAATGTTATTTTTCGGGGGGAATATTGGCATCCGGGGAATATTGGCCTGGGGGATATTGTCCTGATACCCTAAGCTGAGTTCTCACCCCAGAATTATCTAACAAACGAAGAAAATTGGAATTATCTAACAAACGAAGGAAATTCTAATTATCTAACAAACGAAGGAAATATTCTGACACAAATGAAGAAACGCCCGTCAAAGCATATGGAGACTGAAGCGAAGACCAGATTGTGGTCATTTATAGAAGCACACAAACATAATGTGTTATCATGGGGCGAGAATTTAACCCTGGTCTTCCTATAATTATCAAGTGCTTTATCGGAAAACCGGGGTTCCAATTCCAACTACACGATGACATGTGAAGTCTTCTGATAACAAGTCAAGTGTTTTATTGGAAATCCCTGGTTCCAATTTCCCTTACGTGATGACATGTGAGGTCTTCTGATAACATGTCTAGTTTTTTATTGGAAAACCTGGGTTCCAATCCCACCTACGTGATGACATGTGAGGTCTTCTGATAACATGTCAACTGCTTTATTCGAAAACTCAGGTTCCAATCCCACCTACGTGATGACATGTGACTGTTTTCATTAGCCTACACTGGTGCACGAATGCTACAGCTGGTTTTTTGCATATTTATCAACATTTTCTTCTTGTTGAAGATCCATTTCTTTTCATTTCTGACTAAATACAAAGACAAGAGAAACATAAGGCCACTAAAAGTTAGTTAAGTGGTTCTCAGGAGCGCGTGCATGAGTTTTTTTTCTTAGTGCAGCAAACGTTTTTTATTAGATTGTCGAAGAAAAATTCCGGTCACGCACCACCACTTTCACCAAACATTTCCTGGAGCCGATGACCACATCACCACTTTCCTCCAATTTAAGGATCAGAGTTCAGCGGCATCTCATGACTAAAAACTTGGATCTAAGGAATGACTTTAATAATAAAATGTGCACCTTTTGCATGCTGATCCCGGCATTAAAACATTAATATTGTACTCCACAAGAAAATGTAATCTACTGATTTTGTTTTGTTTGGTAAAAAGAAAAACCCATCGCCCGCATCTTAAAAAAAAAAAATACGAAAAAACGTAAAAAAAAAAATACACCGCCTACTCGGGTCAATTTTTTTTTTAGTTCCACTCATGAGAACCACTTAATTAATTTTTAGCGGCCTAAATAAAACAAAATTCTGTACTGCGATAGAAACTAATGCCGTTTTTATTTAGAATTTAACAGTTATACTGGGACCGATGGCTTTTCTTCCCAGTATCAATCCTCACATGAGACAAAAATTTAGTAAAAGCGAGGAGTAGGACCGCGGTTCTGTTTTGTTGATTTTCGGAACCCGAGATAATGATTAATAAGGACAGACGTGGCATTCGTATTGTGATGCCAGAGATGAAATTCTTGGACCGTTGCAAGACGAACGACAGGACTTAATCAAGAACTAAAGTTAAAGGTTCGAAGACGATCAGATACCACCCTAGTTGTGCTTTTTCTAGTGTACGTGAAGGAAAGACACGGCATGAAAGGTCAACACGTAGCTCAGGCTTATTTGGCTCATAATTGAACTAACCAGGCTTTATTTAAAGCCAACAACGTAAGCGACAGCCTATAGACTGATGTACGTATGTGAAATTTATTTGTTGAACTTTTTTTTTTAGGATATTTGCCTTATAAAAGTACTCATTTCGGGATCAAAAGTCGGTTTTTAATGAATTCAGCCGTATGTACGAATCGCGTATAGCAGCTTTTCTCAAAGTGTGGTCCGCAGACCGGCGCCGGTCCTGGAGCAGTCGAGCGCCGGTCCGCGGTCACCTGGACAAAATTAAAAAAAAAAAAATAATAATTGACTGTAAAAGCTCAGTTAAACAAACGAAACGCCCACTACTAAAATTATTTTCATCAAAGTTTAACTTTTATTGTAAAAGCCTGGACGAACTAAAAACTGACCTGTAACGAAGGACAAAATAAAGAAACATTAACGTAGCTGGGGATTGCGTAAGAATAAAGGGATGCGCGTTAGATGATGGTTACGCAACAATACGAGCGTACACGAGCTAATGGGTTTTTTTTTTTGTTAATAACCCCCCCCCAAAAAAATGTTTTTAAACAGCGACCTTCGGGGGTTTCTGCATGACTAAATGTGAAGGAAATCTTGAAAAATTAAGGGGAAGTTGCATGGATAAACAAAACAACTGAAGGGGATGCGCTGATTGAGTGAGCGAAGTGAACGATATCAGCGATTGTTAGTCAGTGTGTGCAAAAATGAGATTGAAGCATCCTAAACAGACGGTGTAACCTTATGTACGTTCACAGTCCTATGAAAGTTGTGATATCCACCCAAAACCAAAACTGGTAGAAAAAACCCGCCAAGTTTCCAAAAACGGTCGGCCTTTGAAGGTAGTGATATCATTCCACCAGAGAAAAGCCGCCAAGGTTAATCCTATTAGCCAAGTTAATTGCACCGAATAATACTATGGACGTTAAATGAAGATTGCTACTGCTAGTAGCAATCTTCTAGTTTTCATTTAACTTTCGAACTATTAGTATGTGCGATTAACTTGGCTAATAGGATTAACCTTGGCGGCCTTTCCCTGGTGGAATGATATCACTACCTTCAAAGGCCGACCGTTTTTGGAAACTTGGCGGGTTTTTCTACCAGTTTTGGTTTTGGGTGGATTATTCTTACATTCGGGTAAACACTCATCCTTCTAATTTAAGCAATAAATGAGAAAGTAATGCTACTATTGTTGTTGAAACAATACCGCCAAAAATTACAACGAACTCGCTGTAATTAGGTAGCAACAATGCGCGTCTTCCCCCTTCCCCGGCATATTGCCGCTCGTGCAAGCTGATCATTTGTGCACTCCAGGCTGTATGTGTTGGCGTCTAAAAGAGAGTCCAGTGGTTAGGAAGCGACAAGACCAATTTGAATTTATTTCTACAGAAGCCCTGGCCAAATGCCGCACGGCCCGATACAGAATAATATAGCAACACAATAACACCACCAACAAAAGAATTCACGGTGACGAAAACGACCGAAATTTCTTTACAGGTTGATTTTAAACAAACAAATTTAATGTTTGTTTGTTTATAATTTGTTGTAATCTCACACGAAATTACGATAAATTATAAAGCTGAGGCTAGTTGAAAAGCCATAGTCATTGAAGGAGTGAAGATAATTTTTGACACAGGATCATTCCTTGCATCTTTCTGCATAAACGTGAAAGCAGAATACCCTTATCTTTCCGACATTGCAATAAAAACTTTTGTCACATTTCCATCGACCTACCTATGCGAGACTGGCTTCTCAGTCGTGAGTGTCATTAAGACAAAATATATCGCAATAAACTGGATAGTTGCTCTTCACTACGCGTTGCATTATCCTCGATCGAGCCACGGATTGACAAGCTATCAAAACATAAACAGGCTCGTCACTTGTCCGATTGCATTAGCTGCGCATGTTTAAAATAAGTAAAACACATTTTGTTAGCTAACTAATATTTAAAATGCTCGCCATGTTTTAACTTAACGATTTAATCAATAAATCCGATACACTGTGAACAAATTTCTGTTGTGAATCAGCACCATGGTGGCTATGGTGAAGCGGGGGGGAGGGGGATGGAGAAAAACCTCTATTTCGCTATGTAAATTTCTGTTATAAATCGAAGTTTCCCTCCATCCCCCCCCCCCCCCTCGGTTCACGTTATCCACCAAGGTGCTGGTGCCTAGCACCACGAAAAAAAAACATTTCAAAGGTCATATCATCTGAATATTGGACTTATTTTCATAAGGCACCTAAACAATCGGTTTTAAATCAAATCTGACAGAATCAATTTTGACTCCACACGTTAGGGTTAGTCAAATTTCAATTATTTCGAGTCGACCTATCTAACGTTATCATTTACAGGCAACTGAGACAGTTCACGATCGGGACAGCAGCACCAGCTATGAGTACCTCTAAGTGCCTGTCAAAACAAAATTATAAGTGTTAGTGGAATATATAAAAATCAGTACTGTTCAAAATCGAGCACTGTTTACAAAATACATTAAAACACATTAAACATTAAAACACATGCAGTACATCACAGTAGCAGTTTTGGTGCCATATGGCCACCGTCCTCCGACGGAATGTTGAGAACAGAATTCGTTATTTTACTACTTATCGCCCGTGTCAATCTGGCTCAGCGGTTGGATCTCGGCCTTTGGTTCCAAAGGTCTTGGGTTCGATTCACCGCTCAGGCAGTCTGACATATAAGTCCAAAAGGCAACGTAAATAGGTTTGCATCTGTATTTAGTTACTACTTATATTATTATTAATATTACTACTGAGAATATTACTGATTTTTTTTGGGGGGGTTTGTACAATTTGGGTATAGAATTGAAAAAAGACAAAGAGGGCCACGTCTGAAAGAAACTTCTTTCTGCGTTCGACCGGCACTTTAACTTGAGTTTTGTCACCGGGGAAGGGAGTTATTATGTCGATTTTCAGGTGAATTTTATAGATGTTGATCCTTTCCATACTAAAGGATTTTAAGGAAAGGTTACTTTCGTCCTCAGGCAATTGATTATTACCACACGTAGCATCAACTCATAGCTTAACGGTGCAGATCGTGATGCACTTGCCAACATACAGGATGGTCAACAAAAAACTGATGACCCAACATTTTCAAAGTCCAACTTTTTCACTAGTTAGCACCCCTCAGAACCAGGAGAGGACATCAATCTTCCCGTTTCATTAGACTTCATTTCTGTCTTCTCCTGGTTTTGAGGGGTGCTAACTAGAAAAGTTGGACTAAGGAAATGTTGTGTCGTCAGTTCTTTGTGGACCACCCTGTACATCAAATGACACTTGTCGTGACCGCAATATTTTATTCATTTAAAACATCCTTTTCATGAAAACATACATTCATGACATTTTGCTGTAACTAGATAAAAATAAAACTACTAAAACTGTAAGAACACCAAATGAGCACACTACTCACTCAAGCAACGAAACAGTTGGGAGTTAAACATCAAAGCCATAAGTGTTCTATTTTCAGGCATTTTCTAAGTTCGACAAAAACTACACTTTAAAAAATTTCGGTGAAATTACGATACAAAGAACTGCTAATTTGTTCAATTAACCGTAAAGGTGTAGGTGTAGCTCTAATTAGAAAATTGATCTAAATTAGGGGTATTGGCTTTGTGCACTAAGGCGTCATACACTAACAACATTACTCTTGAAACGCACGTCTGTATCTCTACTCATTAGCCTGTGCAATAGATGTCAAAATTATGTCTAACAGATCTGGAAAAATTGAGGCTTATTTGAACCACAATTTTGTGGCAATTTTTCAAAATATAACAACTGTAAACAAATTATATGGTCAAGCCCAAAACCATGAGTCTGTTTTCAATCTCAATTCCTCTACATAGGAAGTAACAAACCCATAATATCTCCAACAAAATTAACTGCATTGAGGAAAAGCTAGTTAAATTTGTCAACCAGCCTTTGAAAACAGTTCAAATTGCAAATTTTCGAAATAATTCGAAATAATTTTCGAAGTAGGTTAAAGACAAATTAGTGCAATTAGGGAAATGTGACTTTTGAGACGAAATCCTCTCAGTTACAAATATGAAACATGTTACACAGTTCTTGGACACATA
>JAHWFP010022249.1:0-12011 GCA_023313725.1 Lithobius niger | reverse complement strand
CCTTGAGGCACACCATTCTCCAAGACAAACGGGCGGGAAAGAGTCGCCCCGACACGAACGCGAAAAGAACGGCCTGAGAGGTAAGCAGAAAGCAACAGTGGCATCTGTCCCCTCAAGCCATAGTTATAGAGATTACGGAGAATCCCATAACGCCACGTCGTATCATACGCCTTCTCCAAGTCAAAGAAAACCTGAACCAGATGATGACGCAGGCGAAAAGCCTCCGTCACATCTGATTCAAGGGCAACTAGATGATCGATAATTGACCGAAACCGTCGAAAGCCACACTGGGACACAGATAAGAATCCCCGTGATTCCAACACCCACACCAACCGCTCACTGACCATCCGTTCCATAAGTTTACAGACACAGCTAGTCAGAGCGATTGGGCGATAACTGGAAGGAGAAGTAGGGTCTTTGCCCGGTTTTACAATCGGGATGACCACTGCTGTCTTCCACGCTGCTGGAATAGAGCCCTCTGCCCACACACGGTTGAACATCCCCAGCAAGAACTGCTGGGAGGCAAGGGTCAGATGTTTCAACAGTTGATAGTGAACATCATCAGGCCCCGGGGCGGAGTCATGCGACTTGGACAAAGCTGAAACAAATAACTGCCAGGTAAATGGTAAATTGTACTCCTCTAGCCCATCGGAGCGAAAGTCAAGAAAGCGAGCCTCTTCTCTACGCTTAATCCCGAGGAAACCAGGATCATAATGGTCATCACTCGAGACCCGCGCAAATGCAGACGCAAGACAATTGGCGATATCTGGCACAGAAGAGATCACGGTATTCGCCACCTTCAGCTGTGAAACCAGGGAAGGCACGCTCCTCCCCGAAATCTGGCGCACCTTCCGCCACACCTGCTGAGAAGGCGTGGAGCGCGTGATCGACGAAACATAAGCTGCCCACGAAGCACGTCTAGCCTCACGGATGACATACCTTCCACGGGCACGACAGCGCTTAAATGCTACAAAGTTGCCAGTAGTCGGGCTGACCGTGAATGCATGCAACGCTCGCCGGCGGGCCTGAATGGCCTGCCCGCAAGCAGGCGTCCACCACGGAACAGGAACCCGCCGCGGCTGTGTGGACGTGCGCGGGATAGTAGCATGAGCAGCAGCAAGGACCACATCAGTGAAATGAGTGGAAAGTTCACCCACATCAGAAAAGTCCTCAACCGCACGCTGAAACACAGCAGCCTCAGCAAAGGCTGACCATTTAGCACGCTTAAGCGCCCACCGGGCTGGCCTGGAAGCCACAGAACACCCTTGTGTTGTGGACAACACAATGTGGAGGTGATCGCTTCCATGCAGATCGGCAGTGACAGCCCAAGTGAAGTGAACTGGGATGGCCAGCGAGCAAAAGGCTAAGTCCACCGCTGACCAATTGCCCGTTGCCAAGTTACAGTGTGTCATGGCTCCATCGTTCAGGATGCAAACGGACCCCCTCCGCATCCACTCCTCAAGGATCCTTCCCTTGTTGTCAGTATTAGGTCCTCCCCACTGGACATGGTGGCTGTTAAAGTAGCCCAGCAAGAGGAACGGGGCAGGAAGCTGTCGAACCAGGTCCTCCAGGTCACCAACCCCAAAGACCTCATCCGGTGGCAAATAAAGCGAACAGACAGTAATATCCAATTGGAAAGAAACTCGAACTGCTACCGCCTGAAATCTAGTGTGCAGAGGCACACTGGCATGCGGCTGAGAGTGTTGAACCAGCACTGCAACACCACCATGTGCACGTGGCACAGGGTCTGCATCCAGACGGTAGACAGAGTAACCCCTAACAACCGGATTATCCGACGCCTTAAAGCAAGTTTCCTGAAGGCAGTAGCACAGAGGTCGCCAATGCGACAAAAGCAGCCACAGCTCTTCTGCATGGGTCCGATAACTTTGACAGTTCCACTGAACGATGGTATGCCCAGGCATTAGGGCGGGCTTAAGACAACACCATCCTCCTCAACTCCTCCCCTGGGCGATCCGAAAACATCTGAATCCTCACCCGAATCAAAAGATGGAGTGAGGGTCAGAACAAAGTTGTCCTCGGAAGGAGGAAAAGGTCCCGGAGAATTAGAACAGGAAATCTCTTTCTGCTCCATGGGCAGAGTGGTATCACAATGTTGAGGGGACGCAATGGACCCCTCAGCAAGCTGGCCGTTCAACGACCGTTTCACCGTCTCTCCCGGTGGAGACGTCTCCACAGGCGGAGTTGAGGCTTTACCAGCAGAAGCCTTCTTCTTCGACGGCTTCTGTGGCGCACTCCGGGCAGGCGGAGGCTTAGCCGAAGCCTTCACCTGCCTGGGAACAGTTAGAGCATCAGGAACAGGAACAGTAACAGGAGCAGAAGCAGAAGCATGTGCAGGCTGGGCAGAAGTCGACGGCACGGCAGCAACCGGGTCTGAAGGACCCAAAAGACCCTGCAAAGATGGATGTTGCTGGGTCAACAAAGTAACAAGCATGCCCACCGTCCTCGTCAAAGACCTGAGCTCAGCGCGCAAATCCGCCAAATCAGCAGACTCGCTAACTGGGCCAGGCAATGACGCACTGCACACGTGGGCAAAAGAACGTGTTAGCGTCGGCGCCGATAGTTTGGCTTTCTTCCGGGCCTCTAAGTAGGAAAGCCCGTCCTTAACCTTCAATTCCTGAACACGACGTTCCTCAACATAAACATGGCAGTCCCGTGAAGAGGCCTGGTGCTGACCACCGCAGTTGACGCAGCGCGCCGGGGCAGCACAATCAGTGCCCTCATGGGCTGCCTGAGCACAGCTAACACAGGTTGGCTTAGCCTTACAGGAACCGCTGGTATGACCAAAGCGTTGACAGCGGTAACACCGCATTGGGTTCGGGGCATAACATCTGACCTTCAACCGCAGGTAACCTGTAGTAATGTGCTGCGGTGCAACCGGCGAATCAAAGGTCAGGAAAAAGGTGTCAGTTGGCTGGGCACCATTCTCGCCTTTCCGCGTCAAACGCCTAACGGCCGTAACGCCTTGTGACTTGAGTTCGTCCAGGATGACATCATCACTGAGACCCCTCAAATCAAAGCACGTCACGACCCCCTTACTGCTATTTAAGGTACGATGCGGCTCCACACGCACCGGGCATAACCCCAGTGCACTCGCCTTCAAAAGCCTCTTTGCCTCCGCAGCGTCCCCCCCCGCTAATCATATATTTTTCTACAAATTCCGCAACAGGGGAAGGAGGCTTTAAAAATACAGATGAAAACCTATTTATGTTGCCCTTTGGACTTATATGTCAGACTGCCTGAGCAGGGAATCGAACCTACGACATTTGAAACCAAAGTCTGAGCCAGATAGGACCACGGTGTTTGGGTTCAAATGTCGTGGGTATGATTCCCTGCTCAGGCAGTCTGACGTATAAGTCCTTTTTCAATTTTAGTGGAAACTTCCTGATTTCACGAATTTTCTCTTAGGACCCTTTCTCAACACATATTCAACCCTTCTGAGCCATTGGCTTTCCCGTCGTTTTCCCATTCAATATTTCTCTCCAGGTTTTGGTCTGAACAACGGCAGTTAGTCTTGTTTATTAGCATGCCAGACGTGCTGATTCCAGATAAGGCCATTGTCCAGTGGGCTGGACACACATTTAAAGGTAGAATTTTGGAAAAATTTCCAGATATTTTTGCGTTTTTTTCCCTATCGGCTTTTTCTCGCGACTTTTTTTGTAGGCTTTTTTTTCGAGACCCCTTTTTCGAATGCTTTTTTTCTATCGGCTTTTTTCTGGGGCTTTTTTCTCGGGTTTTTTATTTCCATTGCTTTTATTTCCAGCAGCTTTTTTTATCGTGGATTTTTTCCCCCTAGAATCAGTAGTCTAATCCTCTGCAGAATAAATAGCCAATGAATAAATAGCATCTGACCCTATTCGATGGCAGAATTACGGGAGTGCGCCAAGCAACCAATCGTGATGCTTAACTTCAAACACTTATTGCGAGCAGATCAGGGACCTTGCATGCAACGATACCGAAACCGACACTTAGCTATTTAATCGACAAAACAACCATGCCGATCACCAATGACAGCACACGACCGGGTTCAATCATTCCAAGTTTTCATTGCTACAACGCTAAAATAAACAATTGTGCTCTACTAATAAAAAAAAACACACCGTTTAATGTTCAACATGTGAGCATCAAAAGGAACTATATTCATGAAACATTTCACATCACCCAACAAACTATAGTAAATAAATAAAATACCTCGAGAACTAAGAAATAGCACGAATAAACTTTGTATCCCGACAAAGCGGCAACATTGTAGTTTTTCATCAAGTGAATATCCTTAAACAACTAAAGAAGCATGAAAGCTAAAATAAGCGTCCAAGCACATTGAACTATGTACATGTAGCTTTTTACAAGACTCTGATTAATGTGTACTGTATTTTACATTCTCTAGCACACAACCCGCAATAGCTGTTTGTACCACCATACAACTAGAAAAGATAATATTCACATATTGTCTATTACAACAGACTATCACAATAGAAGATCTCATACAACATCAGCGCATGCCAAGATAAAAACGCCTATGTGTATAAAGTATTCTTTGTGCATTTCACTTTTACATCTATTGTGTATTTCATGTGTACCATTGCTATACCATTGGAACATTGTAACAGTAAAACCCAGCGATTAAATTTCTTTATTTTTCTATAGCCTACGACAGAAAACTTCTTTTCTCATCTCTACTATATACCGCAAAGCACTTAGGCAGCAAGATCATCAGGTGGCCCTTATCTTCACCATCACAAGAGCGGAGAACAGCCAATAATGCAGCGCTTGACAGATTTTGGAAAGTGAAAGTGGACCAAGATTGCATACAGAAATAAGCACCATAATACGCTTCCCTATCGAAAGTCCACTTCCTACGATATAAAATGGTAACTCGCCAAGTTAAGAATAGACCAGCATCCCTGTAACCAACATTATTTTGTCAACAAGTTACATCACTCGCCATTGATGTCCGACCGTCCACAGTACTAGTTACCTCATTTATTGAAAGTATTGAATCAAGTGTATAATACCAGCCCCAATATTGTAAACCCCCTGACATATAAACTTCAACAAATCCAAGTGTGGTAAACACCCTGTCTACCTATTTTTTCTTTATCAATGTTCTTCTCATTTGGGTCTGTATGTGTGTCGTGGGAGGTTTCAGACCTAATTAAGAGGTCACAAATGAAAATATTACCTTCAGGGCATATCAGAGCCAAAGGAAAACGCACCATAAAACCTGACAGTTTTTTGTCAATGTTTGTCTGTCGCCAGCTTCTTAAAAGCAAACTAGCTGTAGCCGGTTCCCGTATACCTTAGCGAAATATTTTACGGGGCAGCATGAAATAAAAACGGCTCCAACGGCCCCTCCCGTCACCTCCCCGGCCTCCCCCTGGCCCCCGCTTCCCACATTCTCCCACTGTATGGTGAGATTCCCCCATGTGCCTACTCCCTGGTAACGCCTCCCCCCCCCCCCCGGCCCCTCCCCAAATTCCCCAATGTGTGGTCAGAATATCCTCCTCCCTGCTCTTCCTCCCTTTGAACCCCTGCCGTTTTGTTTTCGTAGGGAAGTCAATGTCTTTTTTGAATGGTGGACGCCACTGTTATGTTGTGAATTGCCTGTTTCTCCGTTCTGATACCAAGCGCAATAAACCCAACAACGATCGTGCATGCAGTGATTGTTACTTAACCATTTTTGAAAGCCTTCAAGTCGGCTCTAAGAGCTAGCGTTTTGTTTGTGGCTGATTGTTGCAGGGCCCAACCGTTCACGTTGTCGGGGACTCGCTCTTTGTCTTTGTTACCATGGCAATAATGAACCTGCTGAACCTATTGCTGATTGTTACAGGGAACATCCTTGAAACTATTCAACTCGGCTGTAATGGCCAGCATAATGGAAGCAGTATTTCGTTTGTTATTTATTGTTATAGACATTGTAGTCGCTCTTTCATTGTAGTGCATGATAATTTTGCTCAGTGCCACCCAAGCCTATGATATATTTACAAACAAAAACGTCAAGTGTGCCGTAAAAAAATGGGTTATATGATTGAAGTTTCATTTTACTTGTTAAAATGTACACGGATAAAAATTGGTGATTTTTAATTGAAATAATCAAATGTACAATTCAGAAAATTGCATCTGTTTAAGTGCTGTTGTGCTTTACGTAACGTATATGATTGGTAAAGCACAACAGCACTTAAACAGATGCAATTTTCTCAATTGTGCATTTGATTATTCAATTAAAAATCACCAATTTTTATCCGTGTACATTTTAACAAGTAAAATGTAACTTCAATCATATAACCCCTTTTTTTACGGCACACTTGACGTTTTTGTTTGTAATCCGTGTACCTTTTTTACGGCTACGGTGTCGCGCTATAAAGGTTTATGCATGCAGTCGATTGTTGCATGCACGATCAATGGATCTGGAATTTGCTGAGTGGCATTGTTCCCTAAATACAATGGTTAAAACAATGTAAAATAATCAAAATGATCGTTTAAGGTCCCGTAACTCTGGAATGGATCGACTAATTGAAAAAGTGGTCCCTGTAAGGTTAAAGCCCAGGGAAATTTCTGGCTCAGATCATGTTTCAGATTTTAGGTAGGTGCAGTAGTTTTTTTCTGAAACCGTGTCAGCCAAGAAGAACAAGAACAAGAATCAGAACAAGAACAAGAACAACAAGTGAACAGTTTTCAAATTTACGTGTGGCTCCCTACGTTTACTCTTGCACGGAATTGCATAAAAGTTGGTGTAAAGTTTGAAATAGTTGCTATCTACTATCTGGCCAAGTTTGGTCGAAATATATTGAATAGAAACGGAGAAATTAATAGTTTTAGTTTTGCTGGAGAGATGACCTCAATCATATATATACAGGGTGAGGCAACTGAAGTGTCCGGCAACAATGTCTTCTAAAGACGTGTAACTAGCTCAAATCGAAACACCTACCAATACTAAGCAAACCTGGGCGGATGTAATGTCTGCTGTAATTATGACCTTGAAAGATGTTTGCAAGGTCATCCAAAAGTTAACTCCAAAACTATCCAAGATAACGGCATGAAGTAAATGAGAAAGTTGTTTAGGATCATGAACCCAGGCCAACACAGAAAACGTAACAGAAATCGTGCCATAAACAAGGGAGATATGGGCAAAACAATGTGTGTAGTGCAGGAAAAGCCGGTCAAAGGCAAGCAATACCTTGTTTGTAATTGTACAGCTGCCTCCTGGATGGTTTCCCTGTAACTGCTAATTGTTTCGCGCACGTTCTAGGGAAACTCTAGTATCAAAGGTTAAAATGACCTTGGGGAATGCGTTCAAGGTCATCAAAAACGCATTTCAAATACGAAGCAAGATAGGAAATAACTTTCAAATAGGAAAGTCTGACCACCACGCAGTTAGTATTATTGCCCAGCAAGATTTTATTGCCTGATAAGGAAAATAAAAGGAACAGGTCTCTCATTTGAGGATGTGACGAATGAAGCCCCAACTGCTAAAACAACCTTTATGGTAATTAGAAATTAGTATGTTTTTACATAATAATCATGGGGGGGGGATGAGGCTTAATGGCGCGTCGACAGCTTGGTCATTAGCGCCAACCTCAGTCACAGTGCAGTGGTCCGGGTTGCCACTGCACCACACATTACAGAGATATTATTCAAACCCCTAATCTAAATCTTGTCATACATCTGTACCTCCTGCAAAAATTGAAAAACACCGGACAGGAGGACAGACTTATCGCCCAATTGGCGCACAATGTCATGCGGAAGATGGAAACGATGACGAAAACCATCAAGATGGCAACAATCAACAAGGAAGTGCCGGACCGTAAGTGGCCGCCGACACCAATAACATTCAGGAGGGTCAACCCCCCGCAAAAGGAAATAGTGCGTAAGTCGAGTGTGACCAATGCGCAAACGGGCCAACACCACCTCCTCACGGCGACTGCGGCGACACGCCGAGTGCCATTCCTCAACAGTGCCTTTAATAGCTCGTAATTTATTGGCGTCCATACACTAGTGAGCAGTATGTTGAGATGATGATAATTTATAGTAAATGCAACAGATATGCAACACGAGCTGCCCAAGAGTTTGGACAAAGATTTCCTGGTGTGCACCAACCTTCGAGGAACACTATTGTACGACTGCTTGCGCGAGCAAACGGTTCTGGATCACTTAAAAAATGACCACCACATGAAAGCCCACGACCTGCCACAAATGATGCTAATGCAGCTGCCGTAATAGCGTATTTCCAATTAAGTCCTCATACGAGTTCAAGGGCGATTTCGCATGAAAGTGGAATAAGTCAGCGATCAGTGCTAAAAATCCTACGTGATCACCATTTTCACCCTTACCACGTGCAATTTCATCAAGGACTTGAGGAACGTGACTATCCAGAACGTGTTGACCTCTCCAACTGGTTGCTGAACAAAGTACAGGAAAGTGAGAACTTTGTTGACAACATCCTGTACTCAGAGGAATCTCAATTTACTCGTGATGGGGTCGTCAATATGCATAATTGCCACTGTTGGAGTGTGGATAATCCGCACTGCCTCTGGGAAACACGACACCAGGTTAATTGGTGCGTCAACGTGTGGTGTGGTATAATGGGGGACCGGCTGGTGGGCCCCGTTTTCTACCAAGGCAAGTTAACTGGGGCTCGGTATTTGCAAATGATCTTGCGAGAAGTGGTTGAACCCTTTGTGGACAATTTACCACTTGCTAGACGACGTGACATGATGTTCCAAAATGATGGTGATCCCCCTCACTTTCACGGTGATGTCCGCGTCTACCTTAATACGCTGTTACCAGCTGCATGGATCGGACGGGGAGGACCTGTTATCTGGCCAGTGCCCAGCAAGGTCTCCCGATCTGTCGCCACTTGACTATTTTCTTTGGGAGCACTTTAAAGGACAGGTTTATCAAACATTGCCTGCCAGTATTAAAGACCTGAAAAATAGGATCCGTGAGTGTTGTGCCTCAATTACTACTGCGCAACTTCGAGCTGTTCGCGACAGTAGTGCACAGCGAGCGCAACACTGCTGCGGGTGGGCACTTCGAACACATCCTACATTGATTAGTTTCCTACATCCTCAAATGAGATAGATGTTTCTTTTATTTTCCTTATCAGGCAATAAAATCTTGCTTGGCAATAATACTAACTGCATGGTGGTCAGCACTTTCCTATTTGGAAGGTATTTCCTACTTGCTCTGTATACGAGATGCGTTTTGGATGACCTTGAACGTATTCCCCAAGGTCATTTTAACCTTTGATACCAGAGTTTCCCTAGATCGTACGCGAAACAATTAGCAGTTACAGGGAAACCAGCCAGGAGGCAGCTGTACAATTACTAATAAGGTAATTGCTTGCCTTTGACCGGCTTTCCTGCACTACACACATTGTTTTGCCCATATCTCCCTTGTTTATGGCACGATTTTTGTTACGTTTTGTGTGTTGGCCTGGGTTCATGATCCTAAACAACTTTCTAATTTACTTCATGCCGTTATCTTGCATAGTTTCGGAGTTAACTTTTGGATGACCTTGAAAACATCTTTCAAGGTCATATTTACAGCAGACATTACATCCGCCCGGGTTTGCTTAGTATTGGTAGGTATTTCGATTTGAGCTAATTACACGTCTTTAGAAGACATTGTTGCCGGACACTTCAGTTGCCTCATCCTGTATACACCGTGTATGATATAGACTAATTGTGCCCATGCGCAGGTTGGCCGCCCCCCCCCCCCCCCCCCCCCCCCCCCCCCCCCATCCCCCTTCCCCTGCCACACCCCCCCCTGGACTCCTATAGTGTAGGTTCTGAATATCTCTCCACCTCCCTCTGGCACATCAGGTGTTTGGTCTTTGGTTTTTAATTTATCAAACGGCAGACTGAACTTGTGAATGGTTCCCACATATGCCCTTCCCCCGACAATTACTTTAAACCCCAATCCCCACACTGCTGCCCCCTCCCGGATTCGCATGCGTGTCCCTACATACATGCTTGCTCGCCTCCACCTCCCCGAAAACGTAGCCCGGTGACATTCTCCTTTTGGTGCAGCCCCGGAAAAGTCGCTGGCGTGTGTTTGACTGACGGCTAAAAAAAACCCTAACACTGAGAAATCAGCATTCAGTAAGCAAGTAATCCCATGTTTAAGTTAATCCTTAGAAACAATTCACTTCGGTAGAGCGCATTGCCTGCCACACACACTTGCCCTGGCACCCTCTCCCCCACCCCCCGAAAACGCCGCCCCGTGACATTTCCCCTTTCGTGCAGCCCCGGAAACGTCACATGCGTATGTTTGACTGAAGACTAAAAAAAAACCTGGAAATCCAGCATTCAGTAAGCAAGTAACCCTTTGCTACTAAACTCTACTAAACTCTCTTCACTGATCGGAGATCGCCACTTTAATCTCAATCCATAGCAGGAAGAGTAGCCACCATTGTTGTTAATTGAAAGTTTGAAAGCTAAAGTGTGAGCAGATGCTCCTAACTCAAAGGAAAGTCCAGTAACACTCCTTTGAGCTCCAGGGTCTCATCCGCCGTAATCACAGAGGGAAATCATAGCCAAGCAACAGCGTAACGGTAAGCAGAAAGACTTACTTAGCATTTAAGATTGAACTTGAACCATTTAATGTGAATTTGAGTACTTAACACATCGAGCGAATCGTGTTTTAATAATCGTACCACAAATAATGTCTCTTTTTCTGATTTAATGGACGCTGCTGATGAATGTTTGACTAATAAACTTTTCATAATTATCAATGTGTCTGTGTCGTTTTGTTGTGAACTACAACCAGTTCACATGCAACTGCTGAAATAGTTGATATATTGGGGTACATTTAGGTACACACCCTACTGAATAATAATTTTCGTATACCGGAAAATCATGTGGTCCACGGTTGTCGAACACGCAATGATCATGTGTGGATTAACTTGGTGTGTTCGGCTTAACGTTACACTATCTCTTTTATTTTCGATGTATATGGAAAATACCTGGATCCCTAACATTTTGGTGTTGTGTTACGATGAGTGTGGGCTTTGAAAATTAAGCCCAGTGACGTATGTTGATTGTCGGATTAACCATGTAGAACTATCACATTTTTAGTATGGCTAAGTGTTACCGTGACGTTATCACCGTGCATTAAATTGCTGGTATTAAATAACTACGACAATCCACGTAGCAAGGTTAAGTGAATCCGCTGAGAGAGAGAGATTAGGAAGTAAACGGAGCCCTAACACAAGCACAAGATAGAATTCTTAACAGCTACATCACGCACTAACTCATTGTTGGCGACAGTAAGTGCCTTGTGAATTAAAATGGTGCACTGTCTCATAGCAGTTCCAGATCTTCCTCGCTCTGCAGTGCTAAAATGGCTCCAAAGATAAAAAAGTCAACAGAGATATTGCATTCTAACCAAACCTGTACACGAGAAGTGAGCGGGTGCCTCGGATGTAAGTTGTAGTTACTAAAGTGCAAAGAATGCATAACAATCATACAGTAGTTTTTTTTTTTTTTACAAACGTGGCGTTTAGAAAAGGCCATTTTCATTGTTATCTTATTGTTTTTTGTTTTTTTTTTCATCGGCTAGGGTTAGAATGCGATTTGTCTGTTGTCTTTCTAATTTGTTATGCCCATTCTAATCACATTTTTTTTTACTAAATTACAATGTATAAATGGCATTGTCTATTACCCGCTTCACATTCTGTGTTATAAAGCCAAGAAATCTCACACATTTTGGTCGATATACGTGCCAGTATATCACTCAGACATAACATAGGTCGAATAAAATCAGATAAGAATTAGTAAAAATAAATGTCAACCAGGAACACAAAGGAAAAAACTGTCAGACAACGTATCCAATCGGCCATCAGAGACCTTCTTATCACCGCTTTTTTTTCACAAAGTGGTAGAAACGTTCGAGTTGTCTCGCTCCATTTTAGCTCTTTCTTATCATTATCTCGTTTGTTTACATTTTTTTTTTATCGCATCCGCCTAGCAACTATAAAATACACTCTGTCT
>JAHWFP010022247.1:0-13867 GCA_023313725.1 Lithobius niger | reverse complement strand
CTGAAATTATGTAATCATTGATGTGTGTGATCTAGATGCAATCTGGCATTCATGCAATGCCTTTATTCTCATGTATTCACAAATTTAGTTTATTAATTTGTTAAAGCCCCAATTTATCCCAAATCCTCGTTAACTCACTCGTTCACCTACATGATTGGAGGTGACCGTCCTGTGAAACCATGGCTGAAACGTCAGCAAAAGCATACCTCTTCCATCCAGGAGAGAGTGATGCACACGTATTAACTTCCTGCGAGGAACAAGCTTTCAGAAAATGGTGTTGCAAATGTATAGGTGCTCCCGATCAAGAATTGTGTTGGATAGAAATTTGATTTTGTAAAAAGGTTTGAAGCGTTTAGTTGATTTTGTAGCAAAAGAAACGACGGTTTAAGGGGAAGTCGTAAACTCCATTACAATATTTGAGACCTCAATAGCATTTAACGTAGTGGGCATTTTCTCAACAGTTGGGTTAAAGACGTGGAAATAAGCTGTAAATATTAGTACTCAATGAAGAAACACAATGGAGCCAAAATTGTGACCAGCTTAGCATGACAAGTGAGGAGCAATTAAGATGGAAAAATTCCATGCGCTATCATTAGTCTCGGAATTGAACCCGGATCATTGGATTGATGGTCCTCCAAGACCACTATACTAACTCGACACTATCGTACTATTAGCAGCGATTATGATGTTGTCAAGTTAGCATAGTGGGCTAGTGCATTGGCGTCACAAACCAAAGACCCGGCTTCAGTTGCCTTACTCACGAAGGCACGTGAATGTTTTTGCCATAATTACTCCTCACTTGTCATTCTTAGCTGTTCACAATGTTGGCTACATTGTGCATCTTTGTTACCTCAACAGGGCATTTAATAGTTGTTTCATGGTATTTCCAAATAAAAAAGAAGTGAAAATAATAACCTGCTATTTCGCTTGCTGAAACCGTATTCGTTTCGCCATTGTCATTTGCCCTAGCAAGCGTAGCCTAGCTCTCATTCACAAAGTATTCTCTACTGACGAGCCCAAATAAGGGCGAAACAGTCTGTCTAGAGATCTTTGTGGGTGAGAGCTAATTGATATTAAACCTTCTTTCCTAAATATGTTCTCCGGTTTTTGTGTTTTAATTTAATTAATTGGTCGTCGCTAGTTTTTTTTCTGTTCCTGTTATTGTAAAATTGGTGCATTGGGTTGAGCTGGACAGTTTATTTTTAGGCAGTGGGTTCTTGGTTTAAAAGAAGCAGCCTTCTACCGTAGTGTGTTTTAATTATCATCATTCAATGAGATCTCTGCTACTGTGACAGTCTTCTTCTCCTGTTGTACTCTGGTAATGATGCGAGTGACAGGCTACTTGCTTCCATCCCACAAAAATTTATGAGGTGAGGAGAGTTGCTACTATTGGTCATTTTACTTGCTTTGATCAGTCCTCATGGCCATAGTTGTTTTGGTATGAAGCATGCTCGCCCACTTGTGAGACTGGGAGAGCAGTAATTGTAGAGCACCATCTTAACCAGAAGACGGTGTATTCGACCGATCTTGCAGTAGTTTTCTGGTCTGCCTTGTTCATTGGTAAAGATTTTCAAGTGTCTTTTCCGAACTGTGACATAGCCCACCTCTTAGTAAAGATTTGGTACTTTTTCCACTATCTCTGCCTTCCAACCCTCCCTATCTCCGACCATCAGTTCACCCGACCTTCCCCAGGCTTTCTTTGTATTTCTTCCCTTTCAAGAACTACTTACTAGCACGGCAGCATAGAACTTGATCATAGAAAAGGCAAAAACACATGTTCCATGTTTCGTGCATATAATGTGGTCTGCTTTCAGTTGTTGGCTTGTATGATTGTGGTGTAGAAGCTTTCACATTTAATTAGAAAACGTTGTATGCTTTGTAATAACATAGTGACAGTGTATTGCTACTTTTTTAGGGTTTTAGTTACAACGTTCTCATACAAACTGGAAAACCTTGGATCCCTGGATAAGTTGGAATTTACTTTGATCTTGAGAAGTTTGGGAAAGTTTGGGATTTAAGGGAACAGAAGTTGTTGAACAGTTATTTAAGGGTAACCCATACTGAAGTTCTAAATCGCATAATAAAACAACACGTTTTTATTGCTATACAACTAGTTAATAGTTGTTCTTTCCCCTCACAACTGATAATCGGCGATAGCTTTTTTCGCTATTCAGTTTGTAACTTTTTGCTTGCATGACAGTTGGTCAAATACACATCCAGTTTAACCCTTTAAGGACTGCGTGCGCGCTAAGAACTTATAACTGACTTGTAGAAAAAAAAATCGCAGCTTCTCACACAGTTGAGGTAAGGGAATGTAACCTGTGTCATTTTTATCCTTAATGATCTGGCTTTCATATCCCAGTTTAAATTTTACTGTAATTGGCTGGAAGTTTTCGATATGACTTGTAGAAGAGCTGTAAACAATGATTATACAGCGGGCGCATAGGGCGCACTCGTCCTTAAAGGGTTAATAACGGACGGTCCATAATAATAATTCCAGACGGTCTTTCATGCTAAGGCTGCACCTGTCCTGGTACATGGGCCGCTGCGCGAGATATGAACCTCTAAATCAAAAGATGCTTGCTGCACTGAAAAAAACCTTAACCTTTGTTTGGGACCTGATGCCATCCCAAACAAATTTTTGAAAGAATGTGCCGAGAGGCTAGCAGAGCCATGGCCATGCTACTTCCAAAGTCCTTCAGTCATGTTCTGGTATCGCAAGACTGGAAGAGGGCCAACATCACGCCCATCTACAAAAAGAAAGGATCAAGGCTTTCAGCACTGAACTACCGTCCAGTGAGTCTTCTCCCTCGTGTAAGCTAGATTTGTGAAAGGATCTTCTCGGCAGAACTTAACCCTCAGGGTCCTAAGGTTTTATTTTCTTAACTCAAACGTATATAATGTAAAGCCGATATATCGGCTTCTAGGGCCCAGAGGGTTAAGAACTAGATCAACTTGGCATCTCCTATGACACTGAACTCAGCTTTGTTCTGCGTAGGTCGTGCATGACGAATCACCTTATTGCCAGAAACCAATGGACGAAGGCTGTCGATGAGGGTAAGGCAGTCGACATTTTCTTTGCAGACATTGAAAAAGCCTTCGATGTGGCGGTACAAGGCATCCTTATCAATGATGTGCTCCCACGTGGTTAGTGTTGAAAAGGTAAGATGGATCTCCAGCTTTTTAGAAGACAAGAGAGCATAGAGTTATCGCTAATGGGGAAGCTTCTGAATAGTTCCCTGTTACTTCTGGTTTGCCACAAGGCTCTGTGTTCGCCCCGAAGCTGTTTGTCCTTTACAAAAGTGAATCACATGCAGTACTCCAGGGCGACTGCTACAAGTTTGCAGACGATGTCAAAGTCTCTGTAAAGATCAACGAAAGGAGCAATGCTATCGTGCTTCAAAGTGACATCAATCTTCTCCAAGCCTGGTACACAGCCAATGGGATGAGGCTCCACCCCGAGAAGAGCTTCATTATGCATATGGGGCACAAAAACGTAAAGAAGCCTTATCTGGACCATAAGAGATTCTAGGCTGCCGACGAAATCAAGGACCTGGGCGTTATTATGGAGTCCGATCTGTCTGTAAGCAAGCAATGTGCTGCGGCTGCTGCTAAGGCAGAGCGAATGACTGGCTTCCTTTCCAGGCATTTGCCTAGGCTTCTCCTGAAAACTTTGCTAGAGTCCACAAGGTTCTCATCCGACTACTTGTGGATTTCTCCAGTGCAGCATGAGCTTCCTGGTTATAGCGAGACATTTAGTTGTTGGAGAGCACGCAGACTTGCTTCTCATGTACTCATGAAGGATAAGGTGGGCTACGAGGAGTAGCTGAGTCTGTCCGGGCTGCCTACTCGGGAACAGACGAAAGAGGGGTATGCTAATTCAGTGCTTCAAAATCCTCAAGGGGCATTACAGACTCCACCCAAACGAGTTCTTCACGATGGCCACCACCACTAACTTAAGAGGGAACTCCCTCAAGCCACACAAATAAGCCACACAGTAGACTTAATGTGCGGAAACACTTTTTCTCTGTTGCCGTTATTTATGAGTGGAACAATCTTCCAGAGGACCTATCCCTTATGAAAAAGATGTATACACATGAGTATACCTTAGGGTATACCTCAGTGTATATTCCTGCTGTATACTCGGAAAGTATACCATTGGGTATACCATTTTTGAAATACCTGTGTATACAACCAAGGTGCACTCAAATGTATACACTGAAGTATACCAAAGTGTATACCTCGGTATATAAAAAATGGACACACTATATCCAAGGTATACCTGATATGTATACTCAATAGTATACCGCTTGGGCAGAGGTATATAAACAAATGGTATATACTTCTTAGGTATACCCAAAGTGGGGGTATACTTGAGGTATACCCTGCATCTATACCTCGAGTACACCCATGGTGTCTACCTTGGGTATACCCAAGGTGCTTGCTTTTGGTACACAGAAAGTATACCCAAGGTCTGTACCTGAATGTACACCTGGAGTGTATCAACATATACTCAAGATGTATACCCAAGGTGTATACCTTTGGCACAACTTGAGGTATACCTTAGGTATACATTAAATTAAGGTATAGTCAAGTATGGTATACACCTCAAGTATACTCAAGGTGTCTATCACGGGTCCCTTGAGTATACCGAAGGTATATACCTTGGGTATACCTTACTTAATTATTCCTGAACTTAAAGTATAGCCTAAGTATACCTCAACATGAACCAAAAGTATACCTTGGGTATACACCTCGGTATATGTAGGAATGCTGCAGGTGTACAATATGGTACAAACCTTGGGTATACCTTTATGTGCACCAAAAGCAAGCACTCGGGTGTTCATACCTCTGTGGTACCTGAGATAAACATTTAGATGTACACGATGTCTACACATTGGGCTTACCTCAGTATACCCCCACTCTGGGTATACTCAAGAAGTAGTGGTGGCACGATTATCGTTAATTTTATAATAGGCTATCGCGCAAAAACTTTATCGTGTGGTACTTTTTCTGACATACTGAATTTCGGCGAACAGCTAATAAAGTAGTAAAATTACTGGTAGGGTTGTTCATGTTCGGTGAAGTTCATAGGAATGTCCGCTTGTGTTTGAGCGACCAGGCAGTCGAAACTGAGTCATATTGTCTAGTCCTATTCTACGAGAACCTATTTTTAATACCACTTTATTTTGCTTTACTTTTACCCATGTAGGCCGAGCAGCCCACTGTAGCATGACAAGCATACATAACTTAGCGTGAGTTCAGGTGGAATGGCATAGCGTGAAATGCAAACGTATTATTCCATGTGAAATCACTGATAGGGTTTGGAGAGGCTTCTTCTTGGGGTTTACACCATTGGCTAGCTTTCATTGAAGAAACGAACGGTCGAATTTCTACTACGAGAGCTCATTATAACTCGCGATAAAACCACTAAAGCACAAAACGCTCAGTGTGATAAGATCAGAATCACTACTATTCTGCTAATTTTCGATAGTCCATCCACATGTATTCTTCAGGCAATCTTGACGAATTTGGAAAATCTTGGCTCACATCTTGTCTCGTATCTTATTTAAAAATGTCGTAGCGCTTACTTTGAAATACGGGAATCATCTTCGTAGCAATCGTTTATGCACAATTTCAAATAAATAAAAGATATCAGCTACAATATCTTCAGCAAATTTTCGACTATCAATTCTCTGGAGATGTTGGGGCTCAGACGACAGTCTTCTTCAGGCAAAAACAGAAATTTCACTCTACTATTTCTTCAGGCAAAAACAGAAATTTCACTCTACTATGTCATGTTCGACGTCTGCTTTTCGAATCGGCATTCGAGCGTAGCCCCAACCACTTGCAAGGCCGGTTTTCCACCTCTCGCGCAGCTCATCAATAAACTCGCTACGGAGCAGAAACTGTATTCCAGGATTAGATGGTCCTTGGATATTCATCAGTTCAACCTTCTCTCGGCTGTGATGTTGAATAGCCAGGGACTCCAGGCTCCTCAGATGCACATGCCGGTGAGATGCGCAAAGGAATTTGCTGCCATATTAAGGAGCACATGGCAGAGACCAGGAGTAGCATGACAACAAATGGCATCGCAGTACACGACAACATCAACTGGGAAGGCGCTGAAACCCTCCTTGAGTCAAACTCAGAGATGTGCATCTGAGGAGCCTGGAGTCCCTGGCTATTCAACACCACATGCGAGAGAAGGTTGAACTGGTGAATATCCAAGGAACAACCAATCCTGGAATAAAGTTTCTGCTCTTAGCGAGTTTAATGATGAGCTGCGCGAGAGGTGGAAAACCGGCCTTCCAAGTGGTGGAGGCTACGCTAGAACGCCGATTCGAAAAGTAGAAGATCTTAACGACGATCGAACATGACATAATGGAGTGAAATTTGTTTTTTTGCCTGAAGAAGACTGAAGCCCCAACATCTCCAGAGAATTGACAGTCGAAAATTTGCTGAAGATGTTGTATTGATATTTTTTATTTAAGTCTCTTATCTTTTGAAATTGGTGGTTGTTGATGCTGTGGCCCACTGCACCTCCACAGCATCTATCGGGCATATTCCAATGCTGTAGCAGACACTCGAGCTGTGTGGATGGACTATCGAAAATTACCAAATAGTGGTGGTTCTGACCATTTTGTTCTGCAGTAGTTTTTATCGCAAGTGGCTAGCTCTTGTAAAAGATACCTAAAATTGTGTAGTTAAACATCAAACTCTTTCAATATTTGGCTTTCAGATCCAAAAACCACCAGTCGTAATTTTTAACCAATAATGGTGTCGATACATTACAATTAACGTGGCTCCAGTTGAACGTGGTGCTGATAGATTACAATTAACGTGGCTCCTGTTGAGTGGCTAGTCTCTGACCTGTATAATACACTTGCAGAACTTGGTCCCAACACTGGTGCATTTTCAAAATATGTGTTGTAGCTTACAGTTGTCTTATTATTTTGCAGCTGCATTAAGTAGACCTTGCTTTTTTTTTTAAATTACTGAAATGGAAATTAATTCTCATATAATTGAAATATAAAAAAAAATTAGATGTTGTGAATATTACAGGCTAAGCTTCCTCAACTTTGGTTTGGTATAACTGTTGCCAAATTTTTATTTTAAAATTTAAAAAATACTGTAGGTTTACGCCATTTCTCGTGTTTTCCGTAGTAAATTCCTTATTGTTTTTCCTAAGACTAGGATGCTAAATTAAACCAATTTGCTACAGCCTGAAAGCTGGAATATAGTGTATACAGCTTTGGGAATTTTGTGTAAACCATAAGGACAAGAAATAACAAGTTTTGAATTTACAAAACTGCTAGGGTTAATTCCAAATTCTTCGTTCTAGTATTCACGAAATTCAATCATCTCTCCAACTTGGGACAACCACTGGATTTTGAAAATAAAAAAAAAATCAGTTTCTTCGGCATACCTTACTGACAACCCTTTCCAATGTCGGTCGCCACTCGCCATTTGGCGAATGAAAACCAGCAGTTGGCGACCTGAATTTTAACCTTATTCGCCAAAATGCCGACTAGCAATAGAGAATGACACTCAAAAAAGCGATATCTGGGGAAAGGTAAAAGTTAGAGACAAACGGTTTGCGGCATTATGGTCAGATTTATAAGGGCCACGTAACTGCTTTATCTTCATTAATACTGGGGTTAAAGAGAATTTTACAATTTCGTAAATGCATGAATTAGAAAAACCATGCATCCTGCAAGATGTCATTGGTATGTGGCGAGTGCTTTGTAAGGTCTACTGGCCAAGTGGCGACTGCTACTGGATTCACATTCGAGAGGGTTGCTTTTTAAGTTTAGTTGTCTTGTGATAACAGGAACAATGTATTGTAGGTCCTACACCTAAAAGAAAGTCATGAACATGGAGGGTAGGGGTAGCAGGGCCATAGCCTAGCGACTGGGAGAGGGAAATGGGGCAGCTACTCCCCATCATCCAAGAAGACACAAAGTAGGCAAAATCAAGCAGTCAAGTTAGCAAACCCGGATATTTTTTCACCACAAATTCCCGTTTCCATGAATAGGCCTACTTGGAGGTTTATGTCACCCCCAACACAAGGCACGGCAAAGTATTTCCATGAGAACTGGTTAATTCCATTACCATCATTTAGTTACTAAATAAAGACGCAAACCTATTTACGTTGCCTTTTGGATTTATATGTCAGACTACCTGAGCGAGTAATCAATCCAAACCAAAGGCCGAGATCCTACCACTGAGCCATACTGATACGGCCTTTTTTTTTTAAGGAAACATCCAAAGGCAGCATTTAACATGTGCATACGCAAGTGTTAGTTAATGCTGCCTATGGGCGTTTCCTTTTGAAAAAAAAAGGCCGTGTCAGTATGGCTCAGCGGTAGACCTCGGCCTTTGGTTTCAAAGGTCCTGGGTTCGATTCCCCACTCAGGCAGTCTGACATATAAGTCCAAAAGGTAACGTAAATAGGTTTCATCTGTATTTAGTTATTTGTTGTGAGCCTTTGGCGTTCCCGTCTTTAATCATTCAATCAGTCAGCTGGAAAGCAAAGTTTTTCCAACTCTGAGCACGTTTAAGTTAAACACTGCCCCTGATTATTTTTCGTAACTGCCCTGTTGGCCTTGGATGCACGCGACTGGTAATAGAAATACGTTAGCTCACAGCCTTTGGCAGCTCAGGGCCATACTGAGCAAAAAAAAAGGCTTCGCGGAAATTTAAATAATTGGCAAAAGTGAAAATTTAATTGGCAATTATGTTTGGTAGGCTGTTCTGTCCAAATTGTCTCCAAGTTGTTTTGATGCAAATTATTTTTAGTTTTAACCCGAGTAAATTAACTTGATTTACAAAAAAAAATTGTACAGATCTGGAAGGATTCCTGTTTTCTGGAATAGTGCATTAAGTTTCTGAACAAATTTTTTTAAAGAAAATGTCTAAAAAAAAACAACAGTATTTAGTTGCAATTAAGTCTTTATGAAACAACACACCAACATTTGCTTGATAATTTGTTACAGACGTGCTCACTGGGAGTCATAAACAGGCATAAAATGGCCTAAAATGTCTGCTTTTGGTAGCTTACAGTTCTCCCCCAGACCACCTAGCTCTATTTTCTAGACGCTTTCTAAAGTACTTTTCTTTCTGTGCCACTGTTATTTATCAGTTGGCCAAATAAGCCCCCCCCCCCCTTCCAACAAAGTGCCCTTCGCTATAGTAGGTGGCATTAGTAGGTGACTTTTGTTTCATGGTAAGGCAAATAAAAAAGAAATTACGTGTGCTTCTCAACCTTTTTTTGTCATAGCAGCAGCGTATTAGAAATCTGTTCGATTAAAAACACTTGGCCGTACGTCCCAAAGCTGCCTTGAGGGCAATATCTTCTGCCCCCCACATAAATATTGATTATTACAGGGCCGTAGGAAGCAAATCTGAAATGGTGCGGCTATGGTAGAGGCCCAGGGAAACCAGCTAGGGGACCTGGGGGAGCGCTGTCAGCTCCACCAGCGGGGTCCGGGGCGGAGCCCCGGAAGCTGAAGCAATTTTCCGTACTGTATTGCCTTAGCTGGCTTCTGAAGACCACGTTTGAACAAAATTCTCAAGATTTTATTAGTTCATTAAAATATGGTTCAAAGTTTTACTGCAGTAGCCTAATTATTTGACTTTAAAAAATAATGCCAGTTTAGAGATTAGGGTATTGTTGTTGGTTGGTACCATGTCACAATTCTGAGCTTCGGATAGTATCCATTAAATCACCGATATTTGGTAAATCCTTCACGTAAATCCTTCACGCCATGTTTACGTGTAGAGACAATGTACTCTCGCAGCAGGTACGACCCACGTTTAGCTAATAGGGAAACATTTGAATAATGCTTCTAAATTATGACAAAACGATAAAAAAAAAACTTTTTAAACTATTAATTTATACAAAAATGCTTTAACTGCTTAAAACATAAAAAACTACATAAATAAATCTGGGTGCAAGAGTGTTGAAATCAACCACTAGAGTGCAGCACCATCCCATGCGAACTGACCATGTTAATGCAAATATTGTATAGTGTTTCATCGACTTCAATAGTGACATTATGAGCATTTGCATCAAGCCGGATTCTTGGGTTGGAGTGACGAGTTTAGAAGTTGGTTGCACCATACAGCAGTATCAATTTCAGCATTTACTGTCAGCGCAGCGTATGCAGCGATGCTGTTCAGTGCAACAATATATCTAACTCTATGGTTCAGTGGCTAAATTCCGGAACTATTATAACGGCGTAGCAGGAAAATTTAGCGTTGCTGCCTCCTGGATATGAACGTCGCATCATGTCTGCATTCGACAATTCGGGCAAATAAAGCTTTTTTTCCCCCGGAAAAGTGGTGCGGCCATGGCCGGACCGGCCGCACCGGGTTTTACGGCCCTGTAATATTGATTCGTCCCTAACTGTCCAGTCCAACAGAATGCTTGATTAATTAAGACAATTTAAGAAGAAAACATAAAATTGTTTCTTAGGAAAAAGTTTTGCGGATGAATAAGATTCTAAAATAAGTACCAACAATCAGTAAGGTACTGAATAAAATGTTACTTTTATAATCACAGTAATAAAATTATGCAGATCTAAAACAATAAGTTAACCCTTAACTTCGGCATTGTATTCAATTGACACTACACACGTAATCAGTACGCACGCTTTCTCTCATAATCTGTTGAAGGCTGTCCTTGCAATCACTGCTGCACACAACGATAATAATACCGTTTTTAACAGTTAATGATGAAATGTCTTAAATTAAAAATCGTTGCTAAATAGTCTTGTTGTCGTAGTAGCACACACCTTGGGTCAGTAGCCACTTAGTGTACACAGATTCAAGCACATGTTGCCACACACAAACGCCTAGGTTACGCTACGGCTAGGCCTACGAATTCAGTACGTTTTTTAAATTCGTCGGTTACCTGCATTCGATCTGTAAAAAGGAAAAATCCTGGCTTTCTTGTACTTGTTGTCGTCATTTTTTGGGGCTCGTTTGTTCTCTAAGCCGTGGTAGATTCGTGATTGTTAAAAAATACGTTATCCAAAAATCCGAAGCACGTTTCCCGCACGTAATCATTTTTAAAATCGCCCAACAAACATGGCGCTCATCCACGCAGTGCGCATGATCCAGCCCAGAGCCTCCTACAGTGAAGGCCATAGTAGAACACGCAAAAGGTGTCTAAAATCTACCAACGACATAAAAGGAGAATGTAGGTGTTGCCATCTCGACACCAGCGGCAAAGTTGCAAGCTAACGATGTAGGGCTTCTAAAATTTACCAACCGATGGCGGAACTTACCATAATAACTAAACGTTTTGCCTTTTAAGTAGCATTGTGGAATGCAGAGCTATTTCGGCCTTTATTTCAGGAGGCTTTGTCCAGCCCCAAGGTCACGGTGATACGAGTCCATAGCTTCCGCTATTTTAGCTCGCTCTCTCGGCTACTCCCCTCCCCCCCCCCCCAACCCCCACTTCTTTCCTCGACCAGGCAGGCAGTTTTCACAGCATGCACCCAACTTGTTTTCACAGCAACTATTGCTAGAGGAAAGTGATTGTTTAAAATAGGACAACGGATTTTACACTTTTAACTGAAATTGTTACTGAATTGTGCAGATAAATTAAATTAAATTATACGAATTATTATTTTTTTTCACAAAGCCCTAAAAGATATTTCGAACGCAATCCCCAGGATATCCCAAGTATTTATTTTTAATTTGCATCTGTTCTTTTCAGTTGTAAAAAGTCCAAGAAAATGTTAATTTTATTTTCACCTATCATTTCATATTTTTTTTAAATATTTAAACCGAAGCTAAGTTCCCTGTCAAGGTAAGCAGTTCAATGAAGTTCGTAATAATTTATTGATTTTTTATGGAAAATCTCTCTTATCACTTTCATAATTTCGAAAAACGCGATGCTGTAGTCAGTGTCACTTGGCATTTTTTTTTTTTAACTTCTAGCTACGGTGCAGAAGAAAAGCTAAATCCTCCAATTTTTTATGCTAAAAAATTCAATGCTGACAGGAAAAAAGGTGTAGCCTTGATGCGCTCCCAGCTGAAGGAGAGAGGGACAATTTTTGCTAGGTAATTCCAATCGGAAATTCCTAGGCGCTTTTACATGCCACAATTTACATGAGCACAGGCATCACACGGCCCTTACCTCTTACCGAAAATGCCTGGGGTGGCAGAGGTCAGGATCGCATGCACGTGAAATGGTCGTACTAACAATTAGGCTTCCTTGTCCCATGGAGCAGCCGAACAATGCAAAAAAAAATTTCAATGTGCCACAAGTCAAGTATGAAATGCATTACTAAGTAGTATAAAAGTATTAGGAAAATTGTTTGATTCTGTGCGGTTTACTTGTATCTGGAAATGTCTCTTCTTGTCCATTCAGAAATTATTAAAAACACTGTCAGCTTTTTTTTAGATTCCTTGTACACCAGGTTCCTTGTGTACCCCTCTGTATACCCTAGTTAGAAACGGGTATACACCCAAGTAAACCAGATGTATCCGGTATACATGTACATATACCCTATTTTTTGATGGGTGTACACTTCAGTATACCAACTATACAGTTATACCTTTCAGTATACCCTAGTTTGAGGTGGAAGTATACCGAGCTTACTTGGTATACCTCTCTGTATACCTTAGTCTGAAACAGGTATACACTCGAGGGTACCTGGTATATATGGTATACCTTTCAGTATACTCGGGTTTGAGATGGGTATACACCTAAGTATACAAGGCATACCCTTTCCTTTTCTAGGTATACTTGGTCTACCTTTTAGTTTGTGTGGTGTACCTTTCGGTATACCTTAGTCTGAGACAGGTATACACTCGAGGGTACTAGGTATATATGGTATACGTTTCAGTATACCCTGGTTTGAGATGGGTATACACCCGAGTATACAAGGTATACCTTTTCCTTTTACCAGGTATACCTGGTATACCTTTCAGTATACCTAAGTTTGAGACGAGTATACATTCGAGTGCACCAAGTATACCTCAGTGTGTACTTTGGTATACCTGTGTGTACGGTCATGTATACACTGTATACCAAAATTGTTAAAAATGTATACCAGGGTATACAGCTGGTATACATCTTTTTCATAAGGGATGCAAGGCCAGCTCAACTAACTGCTTCAAGGCAATGTTGGACAGGCACATGACACAGCATTAACTCCTCCACAGGGCATGGCTACAAGTCACAGACTTTGCCGTATTTTGAACTAAACTAACTAAACCAAACTAATAAATGTATACTATTGTTTGCTTTGATATTTTGTTATCAGATGTAAAGGGAAAATCCAGGAATTTGTGTGGGAACCCTGAATTAACAAAAAAATAATAATACTAACACATACTGCTAAAGCATACTGCTTATTTAGTTTTGTTTCTTTTCTTTTTGTTACAGCGTGGACCCAATAAAGTTCCTGTTGTTGGCATTTTAGTGATTGCCATATTGACAATCATTTTCATCCTTGTTGGAGAAATCAACACTCTTGCTCCCGTTGCCACAATGCCGTTCATGTTAACGTATGCTTCTATAAACTATGCCTACTTTTCGTTAGCAATGAGTTATGATAGATGGCAGTTCAAAGGAAGAGTGGAAAGGTAAGAAGCGTTAATCATTTATGTGCCTATATTTTCACTGAAATGGTGTAAACGCTAAACAGTGGAAAAATTTTACTCATGAATGTCTGATGACTAGAAATATTGTTATAGTTAACATGCCAACGCTAATTCTGATGCTCTTCAGGTTACAATGCATGCAAAAGTGGTTGTATGTAACCATAAACCTGATATACCAGGTCCATTTTACATGACCAATTATTATTATTATTATTATTATATATTTCACAATCGGACCACAAAA
>JAHWFP010022246.1:0-13289 GCA_023313725.1 Lithobius niger | reverse complement strand
CCCAATGTTACCCGACGGTTTTGCTACATTCACTCAAACCAACCTAGGCTAATGTTGCAAAAGCTACAGGTGTATAGAAATGTTATTTAATCTTGGTGACCGTATTGCTGGCTAACCAAACAGTCGAGGAGTTGCGATCGTCCCACCCCGTTCCCCTCGCCCTGTAAAACTGCCCCGTAGTCAGTTATTACTTGCCAAGAAGTGCTGTTAATGATTCCACCATTTTAACGTAAAAACTGGCTAGAACCATTGGATTTTAAAGGTACATGTCTCTCGGTTGGCTTTCCTGTATGATTCACTTTTGCAATATTAGTTCAGACGCGTGAAAATTATGCAAAGGCATTAATTTTTTTGTTTTTCTTCTCGTGAGAAACGGTTTTCTACATTCACTTTAACCTATGAAAATGTTGCAAAAGCTATTTCAGTACCTGTAGTACTTTCAAATTTCCCGTATTTTCCGCCTCGCGAAATTGGACCCAAGGCATCTGATCTAGCCTAAGCTAACTTAACCTAACAACACGACCACAAGAAATAAACATAATAAAACAGTGCAATACGCCACTCCTTTTGGGTGCGGTATAATACGCTTTTTTTTACGTTTATTTTTTTTTGGGTTTGTTATCCTCCGTTAGTTTAGGTCAGGTGCCTTGGCTCCAGTTTCACCAGGCAGGATGTGAGTGATGTGGGAACGAATTTCACAGGGCCTTATCGTGCGGGACATTTATACACAACGTGTTTGTAATACATTCTATAGTACAAGACCATTTTTTTTTTCACAAACTGTTGAATTATTCGGGTTTTGCTTTCGTTCGTACTTACGATAGGTAAACGACAGTAAGAGAACACTCGTGAAGGAGTCGGCTTAATTTGGCTTCGATTTGTACTGCTAAGAGTAACTGGTGTGACAAGTCAAGCTTTTAGAACGATTAGCAAGAATATGTTGGTCGCCAGCCTCCCCGGGGGGGGGGGGGGAGCAAGGGCTGTCCCTGGGGGGGGGGGGTATCCGGAGGGGGCTCTGTAGCTATATCGATTTGTATTGCTAAAAACCACTTGTATGTCAAATTTCAAGCTTTTCGCTGGATGTGCATGATTAGCCCAAATCATGGCCCTAACAGCTTTACTATATGAGAACACGTTGGCTGGTTATACATGGCGGTTATCTGCAAGGTAAACGACGCAGCCGGCATGCACAATGCATACCCCTATTTGAAACGCTTTGGACTGCTTTCTTGGCGGAAACTATAGTGTGTTCCAATAAAGCCAATCGTAAAAGGTGATTTTTTGATAATTTAACGCTTTGTACCTTCTAATTTCTTATTTATTTAGCTTATTTTTCGGCGTTTCAATTTCACTCTGTTAGTGACATCTGGCGAATAAAGTGCGAGGTGTTACGTCATTACCCCAACGCGTTGCTGAAACGAGGGACCATATTTGAATCGATGGCTGAGTTACGAGTGTCGTATCTGTGGGAGGGAGAGTTCTTTATGTAGAGTCGTCACTTGTGTGCTCCACAATGGCAGCCATCAATTTCATGTCTATATGTTAACCCTACCAAGATAACCCTTTAACCACTAAATAGGCTGTTCCATAATTGTATATAGTCTTAAGTGCATCACATGACTTCCCTGTATTTAAAGAGCAGTGAACAGGAAGTTCGCTGTCTTATCAGCTGTAGCCTACACTTTGGTAGTCCGTGTGTTTATTACCATTGGTGCCCACGCTGGGCTAAGGTGTGTCCCCGCCTAGGACATCACAGTTGGCGACGAGTCCGGTACCTTTGGTAATCTTTAAAAACTTAAGCTTAAACTGATAGGTCTTCAACCACATCTTTGCTCCATATTTGTGGTAAGTTCCATTTTTTTTCATTTTGGCAATGAAAATTAGTGCTCTGAATTCCTATCAGAGTTTAAACTTTTTCAAACAGTGTTATTTTGACGTGGTAGTGCTGTGTGGTACGAAATGATAACAGTTAAATTTAGTACCTTAACAACTAGAACCGAAGTGGGCAATTGGATTTATTATGGTTAATTTTACCTTGGCAGTGTTCTAGGGCGACGCACTGGCGTGTCCGCACAGGCAGTACTATAAACCTGAAGGTTCGAAAAATGCGCTGCTAAATTAACCCTTGTAAATTCGATTGTGCCATTGCCCATATTCGGGCTAGTGTGTGCCGGTGTAAAATTTAACACCGTAGGTTTATGCTCAAACTTAGTGCAATCTGGTCTGTGCTGAGGCTTAGGCCAGAAGTGTTGTTTTGTAAAACGTTGCAAATGGTGAACGTAAAACATTTTTTCAAAGCCTAGTCCCTTTAAATTTAACTTGTAGGCAGTTAATTTATACAACTAGGTAGGCTACAGTCAAGCTTGATTTATTTCTGTGTTTAAATAAGTGACCGGTAGTCTTGAGTGCTCCAGTTTAATCCTTGCATGTTAAACAGGATTGTAATTAAATTTAATTAAATTTAATTTTGTAGGCTTATGCCAAAGACAGGTGTCGGTAGCAAACCACCTGTAACTGCTAAAGTTAGCAGTGAAAGTGAAACTGAAAATAATTCAGTAGTGAACGCAAGCGTTAATGAAGCTAGTTCTAATTTAAATCTAAATTTTGAATCTAGTGATAGTGAAGACGACGTCAACATGGGTTCGTCTAAAACCGCTGGTTTATTTTCGGAATTCGATTGCGAGTCTGACACATGAGAGAAATACTCCAGCCGAATTCGTTACTTTTTTTTAGCTAAAGAAATACCAGCAACCAAGCAAGTTAATTTTCTAATGGCATCTGTGGGCCAGAAAATGTTTGATAGAATTCTTAATATCCTCTCACCTGATTTGCCAGACTCATTAACATTTGATGAGCTCGTTAAAAAAGTTTTAGACGACATTGAGCCAGTGCCCTGAGTGGTATCTGAGCGTGTTAAATTCTTTAGAAGATCGCAAAAATCAGATGAGAGTATCGGGGAATATTTAGCTGCCTTAAAGCTAATAACGAAGTATTGTGACTTCGCAAAAATTAAAGACATTAACAGCGAAATGATTAGGGATCGCCTAATTGGGGGGATCCAATCAGAAGTCATTCAACGCGAGTTGTTGAAGCAGACTCTGGATTTAAAGGCTACAACATCCTTAGCTTTATCCTTAGAATCTGCTGAAACAGACCAAAGCGTTTTGAGAAGCCATTCTAAAGCTGTTAACTATGTAGCTAAAAAATCGGGCAAAACATCAAGTAGGCCTAAATCCACTAAGGATTTCATTTGCTATTGTTGCGGCAAAAATGGCCACGTGAAAACACGTTGTAAATATCGAGACTATACTTGTGGCCGTTGCCACTGTCGGCCATTTAAAAGCCGTGTGCCGAAAAGCTAGTCATTCGAATAGAACTTTAAAATCACTCGACCACTCTAAAGCAAGTTCTAGCACAAATTTTAAGGCTAGGCCGAACACAAAACAAAAGTATAGCTACAAAAAACGCGTCAACAAACTCGAGCGCGATAGCAAAAGTGATAGTGAAGAAGGCCAGGATGTTGAAGCCGAAAATTCAGAGTCTGGTTCCGGGTCTGATAACGATGCAGACAACGACTATCTTGTACTGAAAAATAATACTCTTGGACTGAGTCAGGCTGCGGACCAGATTTCAATTCCCCTACAAACCAACAAAATAATAGTAGTAGTTAATTCTATGAAAATCCATAAATGGAAAATGCCAGTCTGCCTAAATGGTGTCAAGCTAGAAATGGAACTTGATTCCGGGGCAGATGCATCCATTATCCCTATTGAGTGGCATCAAAAATATTTTGCGGACTGTCCTTTAAAACTCAGTCCGTGCTCGATACACTCATACACTGACGGAATTGAGAACACGATTTACACTGTAAGTCTGAAGGTTGAAGTTCAAGGTCAAATCGAACATTTGGATGCTTTAGTTTCAAAATTATATAAACCTGCATTAATGGGAAAGGATTGGCTTTCTATTTTTCGAGTTAATTTCCATCCTTTTTACGACCTACAAACGAAAGTGAAACCTAAGAAAAGTGTTAAGAAAATTAAAACTAGCATTACGCCAGTTGACACTTCCGAAATAGTGAAGGGTTTCCCGGAGCTATTTTCTGAAGGCATGGGTAAGTTTAAGAATTTTAAAGCCAAAAATTCATTTAAAACCTGATGCCAAGCCTGTGTACAGTCGTGTAAGACCAGTTCCGTTAGCACTCAAAGAAAAGGTTAACCAAGAGATTCGTAGATTGGTTGGCCTTGGAATTCTAGAGCCTGTGGAAACTTCTCAGTGGTCTACGCCGATCGTCATAGTTCACAAGGCGGATGGTCAAATCCGAGTGATTGGTGATTATAAAACCACCGTGAACCCTCAACTCGAAGTCGACCACTATCCAGTTCCCACGGCCGCAGAATTATTCAGTGAATTAGCAGGCAGTGACACTTTTTCCCTTATCGATCTTAAGGATGCATTTCTGCAAATTGAACTCGACAAAGAGTCACAAGAAGCTTTGACAATAAATACACCCCTGGGTTTGTTTAGATGGCTTCGCGTACCCCTGGGCCTGGCGTCCAGTCCTGGAATTTTCCAGAGGGTAATGACTCAAGTCACCAGTAAAATCCCCAAATGTCTCCCGTTTTATGATGACATCCTGGTGAGCGGGAAGGGGGGTGAGCATGACGAATCGTTAAATAAACTGTTAAATGCTTTACAAGATGCAGGAGCCAAACTTAGGATCGAGAAGTGCAAACTGTCGTGGCCTGAATTAAAATATTTAGGCCACATGATAAATGCAGAAGGCTTGCATACACTCCCTGAGGTTATCGAAGCATCACAAACGCTCCTAACCCAACTTGTATTCAAGAGCTACAGAGCTTTCTGGGTTTTGTAAACCATTACACAAAATATCTACCAAATCTCGCTCATATTCTGTCACCAGTAACACGTTTGTTAAGCCCAAGTGTGAAGTGGGTTTGGGGGGCAGAATGCGACCGAGCCGTGAGTAAAGTAAAAGAATTATTTCTTAAATCAAAAGTTCTGGTTCATTACGATCCGAAATTAAAGCTCAAGCTCGTTTGTGACGGCTCACCCTACGGGGTCGGCGCGTGCCTGATGCATGTCATGAAAAACGGTGAATCACGGCCGATAGCTTTCGCTTCACGTAAACTCACTCAAGCGGAAAGGGGCTACTCGCATTTTGACCGGGAAGCTCTCAGCGTGGCTTGGGGAGTGAAACGGTTTCATGAATACGTTTATGGTCAGCGATTCATACTGCAGTCTAATCAGAAGGCTTTAGTTTGGATTTTTGGCCCTAAAAAAGGAATACCGCAGATGGCAGCCGCCAGGGTTCAGCGTTGGGCAGTGATGCTTAATGCTTACGATTACGAATTCGAACACATTCCCGGTAAACTTAATTTGACGGCAGACGCTTTATCGCGCCTTCCCCTCCCAAATACCGAGGAATTCGAGAAAGCAGAAGAGCAGTACAATATTCTTGCTTTAGAAACTATTTCTAATCTTCCAGTTTTAAACGAGACACTCGTTCTTGAAAGTAAACGTGATAAAATCCTTTCAAAAGTTTATCGTTATGTGAACCATGGTTGGCCTGACAAATGCGAAATTCCCGATCTGTTACCGTACTTCACACGTCGTGCTGAAATCTCTGTCGAAAACGAAACCTTATTTTGGGGGTATAGAGTCCTGGTGCCGACGGCCTTGCGAAGACAAATCTTGAAAGATCTACACAGTGCTCACTTAGGCATAGTTAAATTGAAAAGTTTAGCTAGACAAAAAGTCTGGTGGCCTAAGATTGACTCTGACATTGAAAATAAAGTCACACAGCCTTCTTCCTTTAATTTATTAAGAAGAATCAATAAAAATTCGCAGGCATCCTCTTGGGTATATTCTGAAAATGGAGTACCAAGTGCAACCCTGACAGTGTACGTATCCTGACATTACAAGATTTGTTTTGCAATAGCTTCTTTATTTCGGATGATACAGGTTGCGTTTCAGTAGACCCTAAGTATAGTTGAAAGTATACAGAAGTCTTGAATTCTGAAGAGACATTGCAGTGACGAATTTGCATAGCATCCATTGAAAACAGTAACGAATCCCCGAATCATTGTGGAGTTTGTTAAGGGAAATTCAATGGTCATTCGTGGTTTTTTGGGATTAGTCATGCTGCTTGTGCTATCATCAGCCAGAAGCTTTTTTAGCAATGGTTTGACTTGTGTGTTATTTCTGTTGATTGACTTCTTTTCGGTGATGATACTAAGCAGTGGCAAATCAGATCGATATAGTGATCTGAGACGATTGTATTCTTTTAGTGCTCGGATATCAGCAATGATCTTTGATGCGTCTAAAGAAACTATGTGCAAACCTTTCAAGGATGTTACTCTAGACAATGCAACGTAACTTATTCCAGCACCAAATGTGGCAGGTCCTAAGTCAGTCATAAGGCACGACAAACCTATTCCTTGAGACTTGTGTATAGTTATAGCAAATGCCAATGACAAGGGAAACTAATGCCTCTGTACATTTACGTTTTTGAACAAGTTGAACTGAACACGTACGCGGTGTACTGCAAAAGGCACTTTTTGGCCATCAGACATTACGAGTATTTTGCAAATGGCATTGACACTGTTTGATTGGAATTCTACAATGTAGCCTATTGCGCCATTAACAAGTCCAACACTGAGATTAATATTACGTCGAAGCATAACTCGGGCACCGATGCTTAATTGTAGAGTAGTTTCTAAGCCAGCTGTTCTTGTTGCATCTTCACGTAAATCTTCCAGTCTTGCACTTGCATCCTTCATTATGATTCTGTTATGTGGACAACTGCTGATTTCCTCAATGCTATCGATGAAAACAATTTTGCTATCAAGTGAATGTAACAAGATGTTATTAACTAGTGGACATGACGAGCTTAATGCAAGCAAGCAGATTGGGTTTTGCCCATCCTTCACAAGATCTTCATATACTTGTGCTACTTGTTCAGGTGTTGATAACTTGTTGTTAACAAGTCGGCCATTTAGTAATTCTAGATCTTCACTGCTAGCCTTTCATATTCTGATGTTAACTAAAATTTGTGAGTAACACTTGTCACGCGATTGACGCATATTTGTGGTAAGTTCGTCATATTGCAAACATCCCCACAAACTGATCCCCGCCAACGATCCAATTTTAGACTTAGCCTCTTGTGAACTCAGTTTAACAAATGGGGTTGTCCCTTTACAGGAGGAAGTTGCAGTAAGTCTCCTAACATAACAATATTTATGCCACCAAATTCTTTGTCAACTCCAGTAACTTCTGTTAGTCTAAGATGGATATAGGCCAAAGTAAGAGATGATATCATGCTAACTTCATCACAGATAAGAAGTTTTAAAGATTTAAGCGTTTTTCTGAGTATTAATTTTGAATCTTCATTCAGTTTTCTGTATTCAGTAGTTGTGCCATGCTCTATAGGAAGCATAAGCAGGCGGTGAATTGTTACGCCACCAACATTAACTGCGGCGAGTTCAGTCGGTGCCCATATAGCCACACTGGCGTTTTCCCCAGAAGGAAATTCTTGTTTCACCCACGATGACAGTGTCTAAAGTAAGATGCTCTTGCCAGTTCCACCACATCCACTAACAAAGAGACGAATCTGTTCCGACTCCTTTGTGCAGTCACAAGTATGGTTTGCATGATATTTCTGGTGAAGAAGCTCATTTTTTATGTTTTTAAATACACGAGACTGGTTATGACTTAGAGCTTCAATGTCTTTCATCAGTGAATCGTCTGTGTTTAGTGCAGTCATGGTCGCACGCACATCTTCCATTGCATATTCAGCTTGGGGAACATCCCGACCCTGCAATGCATTTTCAACTGCATCAGCTGAATTTTGAAATGAGGCTTGTTCAATCAAAAGTTGCATTTTTTTCTTCAGCTTCTCTGATGGTGTTTAGTTTATCATGGTATGCCATCATTTCCTTCAAATGACTGACGTGTGCATTAAATGCTTGCTGGTATGTCTCATAGCATTCGAGTTTGTTTTCCTGATGCCATGGAAGAAACATCATGAGCATGGAATGGTAGTACTTCTCCCTCTGCTCAGGTGACATAGCTGGATTGTGTTGACTATGATTTGATGGGGTGTGGTTTACTTCGTTTTTTAATAAACCCCATGCTGTTCTTCAGTGGAAAAACGCTTTTCTTAGCATTTCCGCTTTCTGAACACACGTCAAACCACATTGCAAAATCGTAAAGGTTCATGTCGGTTAAATGATCAGGACGATTGGGGTATCCATCGCCTACAAGAGATCTGCTGAATACGTCTGTACTTTCCGGATTTTCTGTCGACATTTCCAGCGACACTTTGTATGGTTTCAAACAAAGTTTTCTGTCACTAGGAATGCTAGTGTCTATAAAACGAATAGATTGGGGTTTCCCGTACAATTTAGTACCAAGTAAGCGGTCTGCTGCTTCGTAAGCACCGCACTAGCGATTAGTAAGAGCCTTTAAACCTAAAGACCACAGTCGGCTTTTTAAACTGTCGTGGCAAATCTCCTTCCAAACATCTTTAAGTTCAGTTTTTTCATGTTTTGTGATGTATGCTGTGACATACCTAGCAATCGCAGTGAGTTCTCACCCAAATACTGTACGTCCATGTTTGCTTCATGAGCAAGAAGAATTCCTGGATTGTAGTCATTAATCATTGTTTCACTTTCTGTTCTCTTTAGGTCGTATAAGCGCTTTGAAGACTTTCCAGTGCTTCTGCCTTTTGTGGTTGCAGATACATCATGAAGTAAGATGTTTTCAGTGACTTGTCTTTGAAATCCAAATCTGCATTTGGTATAATATTTTCCCTTGTTGTTAACTCGCTTTTGGCAGTAAGGGTTGCACTTGTGAATTTGATACTTTGTAACAAATCTGTACAAGTTTGGACTTAAGTACTGATCTGGCATAGAACACGTTGTATGATTGTCAATGAACTGCAAGACTTCCGTTTCTGTGCTCATGCCAATAATTGGTTCATTTTCAATCCATAGAAGAGAGTGAACGTGGGGTGCAGACCGGCCTTGGTATTCTACTCGGTAGAAGTAGTCTTTTACCACACCCAGTGGTGCAGTACGCTTATTCAGGACGAATTTATGAAATACTGCCATGAAACGTGTGTGAAAATGCTGCGTAACTGTTACAGGATCCAAGCTACACAGCTATCCTGCTGACATGTTGTTCACCCCAGGGATGTCTTCATTGACTTTATGCAGATGTTGTAAGAGCACATCCCAATCATACTCTGCACAGCTGAGTATTAGAAACCACGTCGGAGGCCCTAATTCGCGCATCATGCACTGTAATTCACCCTGTCTGCGATACCAATATTCTTTGGTTCCTCGCATGTTACCAAACAGACAAATCAAGTTAGCTTCCAAATGCTGGTCTCGCATTTTTGTTTCTTGTACAATTGAGCTAACAGTGTTTTCTTTCTGTCTAACAACACATAACATGTGGCCACTGCTGTTGGACAAGGCCTTGATGTCACTGTCATACAAAAGATAAAACAAATATTGCTGATCACGGTGAAAACGAGGATCTTTATTTAAAAGTCGTGACACTCTGTAGTCTGCTTCTGAAAGTTGAGAATACGTTCTTAGTTCGTATTTGCCAAAACGATCTTTTGGAAATAAAAAGTGGGAAGCACATAAGATCTAGGTGTTTATCCCACACACTAAGGGAACTGGCTTCAACTTTTTTCATTTAATATTCCTCCAAATTATCTGTACATCCTTTGCCAGTAATTGGATGTATGGTGAAGTGCTAGTAAATATTTTGCCGTTGTTCAGCATTCAGTTTTTCTAGGATTGCTTCGCTATCTTCTACAATCTCTGCTGTATTATGAAAAACATGGTTTTTGGTGGTTTCATGCGTGAATACTACATGTTCATACAACGGATTGTTCAATCTTAGTGAAAAGAGGGCATTATGAATTTTCTCTAACCTAACAACATCTTGCCAGATTACCTTATTCTTCGTTGGTACGCCATTCACTATGATGTATAGTTCATGGTTTGGCAAAGCAGGTGGAAGGATATTAGCGTTGTGCTGAACAGGAATAGGTAAATAAATCACTCTACCCTTTACGCCTTTGACCATTTCTGAGTGAGGTAATTTGCTTTGAACTGCACCTAACCGAACAACAGTTTGAAAGCATTTAGCTTTCAGAATGATGATTTGTTCAAACAAATTAAGCGCTTTTAACTCCTTAGGTAAGGGATCGACCTCCAATCCGTTTAGCACAAATCTTGGAGGAATTGTATCTATTCGTAACTTGTCACTGCAGTATCTACATACGTGGGTGTGCTGATATAGCTTTTCTTCGTCGAAATGAAACGTTTCTCTCTGGATAATCATGTAGGCACGGATCGTTAGCCATGCATTGATTTGGAAACTAGTTTCATTTGCAAACGATGACACAGGACGAACCTTGGTTCTTTTACAAAACCTGTCACAACAAATACACGAAATATCTGGAAATTCAGATATTAGACTTTTTATTTCGGAAAGTGGATGCAGGAAATCCCTTTCTATACACTCCTCTATTATGCCACTGCTGGGATTATAGCACTTATCTAAGTGAAAAGCTTCGAAATTTGTTGCTCCACGTTCTTCAAAGGCAGTCACTTCCCTCAGGTCATCCATTGCATTTTTGAGTGAATTTTTTTCTGCAGCTTCCAACTTAAGATTTAAGTTGTGAATTGCAGTTGCCATGTTCCGAGATTTGTAAATGCATGGTATTTCTTTTCGTATGGCGCTAAAGTGGCAACATATTTCTCGAATGCAACGGAGCAGACTGCCACAAACGCTTCCTAAGGAGCACGAAATTGGGTGTACCAACAGAACACTACTTTTGCCAGGATTGGTCACAATTGTTAAGAGAAGCAAATGTAAGTACTAGTTGATTGTCGTTGTCAGGAATCTTAGAAATGTCAGTGAAGAAAATTGCTACACTTTCCATTGTTTGTTGCCGAATTACGCACGTTTCGTTGCACTTCCAGAAAATAGCATTTGTTGTTTTGTTAGCACTATTTTTCGCATATTGTCGTTGGTTTGAACACGAACAAAGTTGCCCTCAACCTGGGAATTCGTTTCATTTGCCCAATTCATAATTTGCCCATTAGCATTTGCAATTAGAGTCATTTCATTAGAGTCAACAATTGCAAATCTTGTGGACTTACGTTGCTGGGGCCAATGGCCAATCTTAAAAGGTCTTATTTAATCTTCCTTTGAAGGACGCATGCCTTATAATTTCCCTTCAGGTTCCTGCATCTAGAACCTTCGAGAAACTTCTTTACCCATAATACCCAGGCTATTTCGCGGTTGCCAGGGGTAACCAAATTACATAAAAGCAGCGGCCCGGCCATGCAAAATCAGTTAGCCTTCGGGCCAGCCTCCTGGCTGGTCCTCTCCTCTCCTCTCCTCTCCCCTACTAGGAGGTCCCCAAGCCTAGGGGTTTTTTTTTGCTGGTAGGCCTCTTTCCAAACCTAATCCTTACCCCAAACCTAACTTAACCCTGAAGTTCTGACCCTAAATTCCCAAACCTAATTTCAGCCTAATTTCGTGTCTCCCTCAGCTTTTTTCGTTATGGGTGGATATCTGTTACAAGGTATTCATTGGAAGGCATCCCTCGGGGAATGGCGGTCTCGAGGAGTGGTAAAGAGGTTCCGTCAGGGACTAACATGCGATAGATTGGTATAAGCAAATTCACTCGCATCGACCCTTATTTACCAACTTCGTTAGGGCCACCCACTTTGGTTTGAGGGTTTCCCCTTAGCTATTTCCGCAAAATTGGTGCCGAAACCCAGGAGAAGAGTTAGGCCCCCTTTAGGCTTTTTAACATTAAGGTAAAACGTGGGTAAGCCAGTTTGGCTAAGCCTGGGCGTTAAAGGTTTTCGTTAGGCTTAAACCACTATTTAGGCCTAACATGCTCCGATCGTCCTCAAATTTAATAGGGGTGTGTAGAAGGGTTAGGTGAATCCGTTTTTTTAGGCTTTCACCGCTAAGCCTAACTTAACCCTAAAAAATAGGCCTATTTGCTTTTTTCAATTTTGCTTCTGCATGTCATTTCAAAGCCTGGTGAAGTCTTGGCCGGGCTGCAATTCCAAGCACTCCCAAACATCAGATTATTTTCCTAACCATCATTCAAGAAGTTGGATTCCAGGAAGAAACAAGGTGAAGATTCTTTAAGATGTGCGAAGTTCCCTTCGTCATGACCTGAAGATTCTCTGCGCATCAGCAAGATTTACAAGAATCGGTGAAGATCTTCGGTTGGGGCGGAATATGTTGCGAATCTTGCAGTTACCCTTTTGTTTAGTATGTCGGATTTGCTAATTAAGATGTACTTGACGCCATTGTAGAGGAGAGGAGTTCAATTTGTTGCATGTAAATTGCATGATAGCGTGCATCTGGATATTTTCTAGTGTTTCTCTTATTGTTGGTATTATTCATGTAATCTTGGCCTCGTGCTCTCATGTAAAAGATCAAATGAGTGTAAACCAATCGCCATCACTTTAGGCTCGAGGCACGTGCTCTGTCACGCATGCACCCTTGGTTTTTGGGCCTTTTTTCTTGTGCTTCGTTCGCAATAAATTACTCAGTCTGGACTCAGCAGCTGAATTGACAACAGCTCCTTCTCTGCCTCCTTAATCATGCTCGAATAATTTGGAACCTTCTAAGCCTTTTCTTTAGGCTTAAAGCCCTTTAGGCCTTTTCTCTTCTTGAATTTGGAACACGACTTCTTAAGCCTTTCAGTCATGTTCTGAGTTAAATTCAGTTCATCCTATGGTAACTATGATAAGTTAAGCAACACTTCTAGTCTTTAAGTCTTTCTTAAGTTAGTTTAAACCTAAACTAACCCATTTTAGGTAATTTAGGAACCCAGAGGGATTGCTTTGGCCTAAAAAACTCCGTGGTGGATATCGAAAGGTCCCTGGTTCGATCCCGGGTTTCGGCACCATAACGAAAAAAGCTGAGGGAGAGACCGAGGAGGTGAGACAAGGGTACAGCGAATGTAAAACTGCCTCTGGGAGAATGACTGAAGAGAAGGTCCCTCTTGTGCTTGAAGATGGCATTATTGTCAGGATCTGCTGATCTAGCGTTGTTGCTGTCGAGAAACCAACCCCTGTTGGCGAGTTCGGCTTGGTCTTCAGGTCCATAACTAACAATTCCTTACACCGTGTGATTGTGATCCCAGGAAAGTTAAGTTTATCTACGGTTTTGTCACCTATATTGATACAGTATGTGAGAGAAAAGGAAAGCCA
>JAHWFP010022244.1:0-10458 GCA_023313725.1 Lithobius niger | reverse complement strand
AGCAATCTGCATTAAAGACTGGCCTTGTGAGGATACACAATACACTATAGTCTGAGTAAGACTAACTGTGCGTGGCACTTATGGTTTTAGGCTACCAAACTTAAGTACGAAGTAAATTATAGGAATACGTTCCATTCATTTCTAAAAGGTCAGAACCGAAAGGATAAAAAAAAAAAAAGCTCGTTACTCGGAATGAACAATGGCTAAGTATAAAACCCAAATGGGTTAATTAACCTCCTACAAGTTAGTTGTTTGGTAATGGTTGCAGTGTTAGCTTAGCTCGAAGAATCACTTGTGTTTGTTAGACGCTTCCGCGAAACAGTAAGTGTCTGTGTAGGCATCTTGTTTTAAGATTCTACAGAAACGCAGCAAGTTTCACGTTGTAGGCGTATTGGTACTCTTCGGTGTTATTCACGTGGCTTTCTCAAAAAGTTCTAATCAGAGTTTTAAGTGTACACGATACACGTCTAGCAAAAAATGACTTCTACAGCTCCCAACGTGTGATGAAATTCATAGAAAGTATACCAAATTCTTTGATTTTAACGAAATGAAATAAATTTGTCATGAATTTTTATTTTGTGCTCATAAATCTCATAAAATAATACACATTTTTAGAACGTGCACAAAATGTTTGCTGCCACTATAGAGCAGTGACACGACGTAGTATTATTGTATACAATTCTATGCTGGAGCCTTAATGGGTTAGCTGCAAGGGGCACTGCGGACAGAAACAGAAGGCCGTCATACTGACGCCGATGCTGTGAAGAGTGATTTCTTAGACCTAAAACACGCGATTTTTGTTGTTGTAGAAAACAACGTTATTTTAAGCCTAAAAAATCCGCTTTTGCGTTGTTTTCCCCTCCATTTTTACGTAGTGCACCTTGTAGTTATGCCCTCCAAAACCCATACTGGTGCCAATCTGGTGCCAATCTGGTGCCAATATGGCGGCAAATGTAACTGCTCTATACAAGTTGTTTGGAGGTTGAGGTGGTGCACAGCGATGTGTACTCAGTGCACATACTGTCTTCCATGCGTGTGCGATTTCGAATTTAAGAGACAGAAAACTTCCTAACAATGCTAACGGCATCAGACGAGTTGGTAAGTTGAGTTGAGTTTATATCTTGGTGGAAATTTTACAAAGACAGTCAAAACAAGCGGTTGCAGCGACTACCCAGCCGCAACCGGTCTTCTGTACACTTCTGCTACTTTCCAAAATATTGCGGCGCACACCTCTATCGCGCACTGCAAGAGCGCCCTCTATTATACTATAATCCAAAACTATACCATCACAATTGCCGGTTAAATATGGAGTAGCTGTTAGGCCTAGTTTGATTTTAGGCGTAACTGTCAGCTTTTAGGCCTAATTTTTACCCATCGTTTTGGTTTCATAAGTAGTAGCTAACGGAGAGTTAGGTTCGAGAGTAGGGTTATTAATTCACGCAACACGGTGTGGAGATTTGACGTTGGCGTTGCAGCGTAATTAAGGCCTAATTTTAAGCTTTTAGGTCTATTTTTTTTTAATTGCCGTTTTAATCTTGTAAGTAGCAGCTAACGTAGAATTTGGTTCGAGAGTAGGCCTATTCATCCATGCAACATGGTGCCAAGACTATTTTAAAATGAAGCTAATGTGTGCCGTTAACGAAATCCCTTGTTTTTACGGTTGCGTGTCTTCCTGTAGTGTCTAAATACGACGATCAAATGTGCTTATTTTATTGAGTTACGTTCAGAAAGCCTATTGGTTATGAGCAAGCAACGATGTTTTAGTTTGTCGTGTTTTTAAACTAATTTTTGGTCACTGAATCTAATGCTGACAACCATTTAACTTTCTAACTATGAGTCGGTGCGATTAACTTGGCTAATAGGATTAACTTAGGCGGCGTTTCCCGGGTTGAATATTATCACAACTTTCAAAGGCCGACCCTTTTGGAAACTTGGCGGCTTTTCTTATACAGTTTTGGTTTTGGGTGGTAAAACTTCACATATAGTAACTGCATTGGTAAAGTCTTTCCTTATCAAGTTGTACGACGTATAAACAGGATTCGTACCTACCTCGTAAGACCGCCGTAATTTGTCGAGTTGTGATGTGAGCACCGTTTTTACGAAAATTAATTAACGTTCTGTAAACGTACAGACGGCGAGTGGGCAGTACATTAGGAAAAGAATGGTCACGTCGTTTCTTGAACATAATCGTTCTAATATTTCACTTTTGCAGTTTAATTACAGGATCAACAGAATTCGTATAAGTGCCACCCCAGCATAAAACTGAGTACGTACTGCAAAGAAGATAGGGCCACAGCAAAATAAAATTACAAACAAAAACGTCAAGCGTGCCGTAAAAAAAAGGGGTTATATGATTGAAGTTTCACTTTACTTGTTAAAATGTACACGGATGAATGTTTTTTAATTGAAATAAGCAAATGTATAAGCACAAGAGCACGCAGTGTGGTACTAGTTTTCTAATGTAAGACATTTTGCATAGAACAGCACGCAGCCGGGTAGTAATTGAATTAATTTGACATTTCCAGTTTAAGTTGCTGTCGAGAAACACTCCAAGATATTTAACTTCATTTCCTTTTTTTAATTTGTTGACTGTCGCAATGTTTTGGTGAATGAGAACGTTTGCGTTTGTTATTTTACAATCATCTGCCAACAAACTTCTGTAAAGAAATTTTCTGTAAACCAGCCTCCAAATAAGATGTTCTTTAATTTTATCAGTGGTATCATTAGATATTGCCGACAGTCAAACGTGCCGTGTCAGCAGAAAAAGAAAGAGCAACGGTCTTAAAACGAATCCTTGTGGCACACCTGAAGTTATGCACTATCACTAAGATGAGTTTCAATCGTAGTGACTTATAAAACTGATTTCATTAATATTCAGTGAACTAGGAATTCGTCAGCCCCCGAATTCCAAAAAGTTCCAATTTTACTAATAATCTAGCATAGCATCAAATCCAGGAAAGCGCCAAAAAAAACTTTGAAAAAGTTCAAAACAGCATCATCAGTACTGCTATTTTTACGAAAACCGTATTGGATTCAGTGGAGGAGTTGGTTTTTTCCAAGAATTCAATGAGCCCATTTTTCATTGCATTTTCAAGAATTTTGGAAAAAAACCGACACCAAAGCGTATTTTGGTGTCTGATATTGCGATCTTTACGGCAGCCTTTCTTAAAAATGGGAATAACAACTCGGTGTGCTTTAAAACTTGAGGAAACGTGCCAGTTTTAGTAAAAAGGTATAAAAAAGAAGCGCTGGGACAATAGTACGCTGCGCACGTTTAACGACGTTAGCGGTGATTCCGTCATAACATGGACTTTTGCCTTCCTGTCAAGAATGCATAAGATTAAAAATTGCACATTCTTTAACGACGCAAATAGTCTGCATTAAAGACTGGCCTTGTGAGAACAAGATACATTAATCTGAGAAAGAAACTGTGGCGATTTCTGGTACGAGCGACGGCTCCCTAACACAAGCACCACTGTTAAGGGACTAGCAAACCAAAAATACGTGGGGTCTCTCAACGGGATGAGTCAATTCCAAATTAAGCTAAGCTGACGGAATTAGGCAAATAATCTGGGTTCAGTTCTAGTGATGTTTTAATTATTTAAAGGACCGTTGGAGGGCTCGGGCTCGCCTGACATTAAATGGAATGCCATGGATTCTAGTAAGTTGAATTATAACTGTTTTCGGGTTATTACTTCGTTAATTTATGTTGGGTACATTGGGGCAAAAAAGGGAAATAATTCTAATTATTTAGAACGAAATTACCTTTGGAAGTGGGTCGATGGGAGGATCGTGACGGAAGAATTCTATTTCGATTCACAACCAATTGTTGGGAGAACAGGGCAGAAGAACAAACGCGCTCAAGCCATTACAATTGATGACGCACATTAATTACAGACAGTTTGTATATAACATAATCATTGTAAAACACTTAATTGCCCATCAACGTCTGTATCAACAAAGAATATTAATTTTGAAGCGACAATGGGTCGTTACAATATGACGTCATGTCGACCTCGGGCTTAGTAGATTTCACAAATGACGTCATCAGAGCGTCTTCGCTGGAGTAGCAGAGGTCCAACGTTTGAAGTCCGGAGTTAAGCTCACAGCATAATGAAACACAAACTGCCCCAACTAGGGATCGAACCGAAGCCTTCCCACAAACGTATTGGCCACGCGCTCCGACCAATACATTACGGGGGCGGATCCTGGCCACAGGGTTCGTGTACTTTTTGGCCAATATTTTTCAAGGTCTTTTCCTGGCTTTTTCAAGGTCCAACTTCAATTTTCCAAGACCACATGGGTACCAATAATGGTACCGCATTTTAAAGTTAGGCGGTCATCGTGGCTGAGCAGTGAGAGACCTCAGCCTGGCTGCTGGAGGTTTGCGGATCTGGTCGAACCCCTGGAAATGAGATCTTGGCAAAGTCCCCGTCAGGACTGCCGGCCAGGGTAGCGTGAGAGACTACCATGCTCCTTCAGCGGCTGTGGGAACTATTCTGGCCAATACTGGACAATCTTTTGGCCCCTACGATGATCGGAGGTTTCCCCGATCGAATCCCCGAGTTGGCCTCCCTTTACCACCAGATATTTCTTCTCTCAGAAGAGTCTGGTAATGTTCCAAATTGAGCCGGTTTAGCCATACAAGCATTAAATTGCTTCGGCAGACTTAAGGCTCAAAGAAATTAATTTAAGATGAAGATGGCAAAGTTTATGTAGGCTATTTTCTTAATAGTTTAGATGTTAATACTTTTGTTAAAATTTGCTCTGTGTAACAGAACTTTTTTTTAACTGAACAAAACCATAAGACAGACTATCACAAAGACAAGAGTACGTTGGATTTTTTCATTTAATTCTATAATTGCCACTGATATAATCATCACACATTGAACCACTGGAATTTTTTTTAAGGTATGCCTATACTTTAGCAAAAAAGTAATTTTCTTCCATTTTCTTAATTTTTAAAGCAATTCCAGCTTCATTGGTTGGGTTATTTAAGCTAACTTAAGTGACTGAAGGGGGGATGCGCTGATTGAATGAGCGAAGCGACCGAAAATCACCATTCGTTACCCGTTGTGTGCAAAAATGTGATTGAAGAACTTAGTCTGGGGAAACATGCACGCGTACATGAGCGATCACTCTGCAAATAGTGCATCCATAAAACATTAGTTGACGACGAACTTTATGAATAGTAGTTTTGTGAACAGTAGACCTTGCTCGCCCCTTACCCCCCAAGAAGATGATTTCATTCCTTTGGCCATAACTGCAGCAAACCGTTTTTGAACGCCCCTTTGCGGGCCGCCATTTTGAATTTGTATGGAAATTTAGCATTTTACCTTTGAATGGAACTTTTCTTGATTAATATGACGTTCTGAATGTTTGTAAGCAGTTTATGTTCAATATGATCGTAGTCCGTCGATCGTATTACCTTCGGTAAATCCGGAGGTATTAGGATCGACGGACCATGATATGATGAACGATTTAGAAGTAGTTATGAGCCAATAAACCGTTTCCTGGAAGCCCTATTGGGTAGTCATTTTGGATGGTTTTTTTCAACTAGTATAAAATCATGTAGCCTACCTATGTAAAGAACATTCTTACAATTTTTTTCCGAATCATGTGTTTGACCATAATTATCGTTAAACCGATCTTTTGGACGCCATTTTGGATCGCCACCTTCAATTTTTACAATTTTCCTCCCGAATTTCATTTGAATCGCTTCATGACGCGACTGCCGTAAACTGCTTTTGGACTCCATTTTGGTTCACCATCTGGAATTTTCACAAAAATTGAATGGGACTTTTTAACGGATATGTTATTCTGCATGTTCCAAACCAGTTTATGCTCAATCTGATCACGCTTTAAAATATATAAGCCAATAAACCTTTTTTGGACGCCATTATAATAAATAATAATAAAATCTTACATTCTCCACCTTGAAGTGGGCAGAACCCGGAAGGGTGGTGAGCCACCAACACCGGGACTGGAAATTTATATTGGAAGACAATGGAATAAAATGGGGAACATAAAAAAGAGATTTATGGTCGACGTTTTAAAAAGGAATGCAAGGGCTGAGATCTCAGCAGCCTGCGAAAACCCGCCAACATAGGTTGGGAGACAACTTCGACTTGTAAGGCGTTCCATATTGGAACAGTGCGGTTGGAAAAGAAGTTGTGACGGCAATCGAGGCTTGAACCCTGCACTGACAGCTTCCACGGATGTCCTCTGGTCGCAGATTTATGCTGGCAGCAGTCAAAAAAAGGCAGGTCCACCGAAATCAAACCATGTATGATCTTGTAAGTCAGGATAAGGTCAAACCAAATCCTACGGAGCTCAAGTGGTACTAGACCCGTCCTCTCCAACCGTTCAGAAGGTGATAAGTCCCGGAAACCGGGCAAACCCTTAGTGTACTGACGCTGCACCGTCTCAATCAGGTCAATGTCCTTGAGCAGGCCAGAAGACCAGACTGGAGTAGCATGCTCAAGGAGAGAACGCACAAAGACCTTGAAGGCCCATACCTTAGTAGCAAGGTTACCAGATGTAAAACATCTGTTTACAATGCCCAAGCGGCGAAAAGCAAGTGCACTGATCTTCTGACAGTGCAAAGATGGTTTTAAGTCCGGGGTAAACCAAACCCCTAAGTCGCGTACCTCAAGTTCAGATTGCAAGGGTAGATTCTCCAAGAGGTAATCACGACCGATATTTCGGGCACCAATGTGGAACGAATGACACTCCTGGACTGCAAGGGGCAGCTGCCAGGTGTACGACCAGTCAGCCACTCTCCCAATCTCCATCTCCAGTACAGCGGAGCACTCATCTGTGAGAACCGTGGACCAGAGTTTGAGATCGTCACAAACTTAAAGCCTGTAGTTTTATCGTTAGTGAAGGTGAGATCGTTAAGATAGATTATGAAGAGGAGAGGGCCCAGGACGGACCCCTGAGGTACTCCACTAGAGACCCTCAAAGGTGAAGAGAGCGTAGCCTCAACACAAACCTGCTGGGTGCGATTTCTTAAAAAAGCAGAGATCCAGTTCCAAAGATTCCCACAGATTCCACTTGCATTAAGTTTAAGCAAAAGTTTACGGTGTATGACGGACTCGAACGCCTTCTTAAAATCAAAATAAATAATATCATATGGGACGCTAATGTCGAGAGCAGAAGTCCAGTGATCAAGCGCAAGCAGAAGTTGATGGGTTGAGGATCGTCCAGGCATGAAGCCAAATTATCAGGGCAAACAATGGAAAACTCCTGGAGGAACAATAACACGTGGTCACGTATAATGGACTCCATGATTTTACATGCCACGCGAGTCAAGGCAATTGGACGGTAATTCTGTATATCTGAGGGCGACCCCTTCTTAAAAACTGGAACTACAGTAGCAGTGTTCCAGACAGACGGAAGACACCCCTGGGAAAACGAGAGTGAGAAGAGTTTGGAGAGTGGGTATGAAATTTCGGCAACAATTTGTTTATAAAGATAGGAAGAGAAACCATCTGGTCCACAAGAATGGCTTGGCTTATGTTTATTAATGGCCAATTTAACCTTGTTCAAGGAAAAGGCAACGGAAGCACAAGTAACAGATGGAGGAACAAGTGACGGTAGGTGCGCAAGAGGTGTACCATCGTCGAGGACACCATTAAGAGCAAAGACAGTTCCTAAGGCTTTCGCATTTTCAAGATTTCCAGTGATATGGGAACCTCCATTTTTAAAAGGTGGGAGCGAACGTCTGGTGCCGTTTTATGTCTGTATAAACGAAAAAGGGCAGCGGGGTTACCCTCGCGGATCGCAGTTGCTTCACGCTTACAGTGCCAAGATTCAACCGTGGATGAATAAAGTTTGCGCTGGTCATTGTAGAATGTATTTGCTTTGTATCGTTTCCAAAGTCTCAGTTTTAAATTTCGAATTTTTACAATCCATCGAGGAAAGCAAAAAGTATCCTGCTGCTTAACCTGATAATGGGAACGACAGTGTCTGACATGGTTTTCCAGTGTACGCCGGAAACAGTCCCACGCCTGGTTAATGTCAGAATAAACATTAAAGATTTGATTATCCCAATCAACAGTGGCTAACGAAGATTTAAGGGAAGCAAAATTTACCTTGCCAGGTTGGTGGTTGAATCGGTCCTGGTGTAAAAGAATGGAACTGGAGAGGGCTGAATTTACTTTGAAGGATACCATGCAATGATCACTGTGTCACAGGTGGTCCTCAACAGCAACATCGTACAATACCCGATCGTCTTGGGAAAATACCAGATCGAGTATACTGTTTCCACGGGTAGGGAAATCAATTGGGTCAACCCCAACGAAGCGATCAAATCAAGGAAATACCGATGATGGATGTCTCCAGCCGAATTTTGTAACCAGTTTACGGTTGAGAGATTAAAGTCCCCCAACAGAATGCATGAATGATCCAGACTGAAAGAATTACTAATGAAGGTACAAAGGTTCAGGATTTCGGAATCAAGAAAGCTGTTAGGCAGATAACAGAGAATGAAAGTAATTTTGCTTCCGGGAAGGGAAATCGACATCCCCTCCGCCACCGGTGCCACTGACTCAACAACAACCAGTATTTCACACTTATGTAAGATAATGAGACCTCCCCCCGGGAACCACGATCACGCCGAATAACATGATAATCGTTCCCGTCTGCAATCATTGCATCTGTGACTCCCATATGGAGCCATGATTCCACGACAAAAATAAAATCGTAGGTACCTCGCTGCACAAGTTCGTTAAAACACCCCTGATTACGGATCAGGCTTCTGGCATTGAGTGTTATGCAGGAAAGGTCAGTACTGGGGGGGGATGAGGCTCAGTACTGGGCAATTTATGTGTACTACACAGGGTGTCCTGCAATGATGGGGATATCCCCAGTTACTATGGTAAGTTTTCCAATGGTGTATGGAGAAAATGAAGTTCACCCTGCAGAACCGATTTGCCACGACTAGTCAAGTGCAGCCCATCCCGTGCCAAAAGCGTGTGGTCACTACAAATCTTGCTGTCAATCGAAACAAATGTGTAGTTTTTGTCAACACACAATAGGCGGAGTAAAGCATTTGTGTGTATAATACGCAGGTCGCAGTCTCGGTTCAAATGGTCCAGTCTCGGAAACAAGCCAATGATGGAAATCTTAGAAGATGGTTTAGCGGCTTGGATGGAGGCTGTAAGATCAGCAAGTTTGAGAGCGATTCTATTGGGAGCATCCTCTTCAACGTTATTTGAGCCAGCGCAAATTATGAATCTGCATTCGGGATGACTAGCATTAAGAATATCGGGGAGCCTTGCGAACAGATCCTGGACCTTTGCACCCGGAAATGTCCAAGTTCTTGATTCTGGGTGGTCACCTCCCCTAAGGGCACGTGCATGGGACTCCCCCAAAATCGAGGTAGCACCAATCCATTTCTTGGGTGTGGTGGCCCTAATGGCGGGTATAGGGGCAGAAACACTTGAAGCATTTGAAGCACTGGCACCATCCTCCCTTGGATCAGGTTTGTTAGCTTCGTACGCAGAATTCTTTAATTTATAAAGAAAAGAGAAGATACGTGCGGTGTGGGGTCACCAGTAGCAAATTTGATGTTCGTAGTTTTCGCTTCAGATATGTGCTGGGGTGTTGTATACTTCCTTTTGTGGCCTTTCTGGTCCTTACCTTGTCAAACCGTGATGTTCCTATGCAAGTCGTGCAGGTGATGTGGTGGGGTGTTGTGGCCACTCTCACAGCCCTGGTAATCCGTACCCGAATTCATCTCTCCTTCCCCTGGTCCAAATGGGCAGATAAGATCGAGAGCTCCCCGGCCTGAGTATGGTTAAGTTTAACAAAGAGTCCGATCTCCCCCACAGTAGCAGAAGTCTTGCAATGGTCCAGATTTGATGGATAAACAGTGGCCATATTTGACAATAATGTTTCTTCATGAGATCGGAGACGTTCTCCCAGCTTTTGAAGTAGGCTTTCAGCATAGTCTTCAAGTATTTGTTCCTGTTTGATAAAAAAACTTTTCCGACCAAGTCTCAAATCGTGTTTTAAACTTCGTAAACTTTGACTCAAGACCGTTCGTGATTTGTAGGGACAATGAGTCTACTTTTTCATTCAGTTCCACCAGGTCTAAGTCCTATTCCAGGCTAAAGTCTTCGAGTCTATGTAAAATTCTCATAGAAGTGTCGTGAAACGAGGGCAAATTCGTGTGATTCACCGAGTTGTCGGGGGTATGCCCTTCGTGGATTGGGGTACAAAAAATTCTTTGGCTTGCAGAGCTGGGTGATTGGATGGAGTCGTAATACAAAGTCTTCCGTCGATTACCCAAGGAGTTAGGATCTGCCCCAGGAATCCATTTGCTGGGATCCACACTACCACAGGAATTTGCAGAGAGGAATTTTTCCATGATACCAAGGAAAAAGCAAAAAAGAAAGAGAAAAAAAAATAAAAAAGTAAAACACTTTGGCACTAAAACTTTTCCGGCTTGCA
>JAHWFP010022242.1:0-28440 GCA_023313725.1 Lithobius niger | reverse complement strand
TTAGGCACAAGGGTGGTGAGGGCGCTATGGGTGTGGGCCTTGGGGGGTATCCCAGGTGGTTTCCATAGCTACTTCGATTTGTACTCCAAAGAATGAATTATGCGCCCAATTTCATACTTTTATCTCTATCTGCAAGAATTTGTTGGTCAAACCTCAGAAAGGGGGAACAGGGGTGCGGGTGGCCTTGGAGGACTTATTTCATAGGGGTTGTGCGGCTGGTTCGTTTTAAACTGCTAAGAATGACTTGTGTACCAATTCGTGTTGTAGCACGATCAGCAATAATTTATTGGTCAATAACCCCATAGAGGTGAGTGTGGTGGGAATGCGGAAAGGGGCCTTAGGGGGTATCTCGAGGTGGTTTCATAGCTAGCTCGGTTTATAAGCTAAAAATAACTTGCGTACTAAATTTCATGGCTTTAACTCGAAGTGCATGATTAGCCTATATTCTGACCCGTAAATGCTGTACTACACCTGGAAATCGAATCAATGAACCGATACTCAAGTTTTATAGCTTAAAACGTAAGTATGAACAAGGCCTAGAGCCTTTTGAACGCTATGTTAATGTGACTACAATATTCTTGTTGTTGTTCCGTTGGGGAAATTTTGGCCTGGCCTAGAGATCGAACCAAAGAACCAATTTTTTTTCAATAAGGACCAGGTCCTTTTAAACGCTATTTTAATGTGATTACAATAATCTTCTTGTTATTCTTGTCGGAGAAACGTCAAGCAATGAAACTCCTTAGTTTCTTTTACAATTGACATATACGGACGGAATTCGGTATTTTTGGCCGTGTCATAACTATTTCATTGTATTAAACATTTTAATGACAACTATCAAGCCGTTTGTTATTGTTATTGTTGTTCTTGTTTTGGGTACTCTTGCCCTTACCTGGAAGGCAAATGAACTAGTTTTCAAGTTTTATACCTTAAAACGAACAAGGCCCAATGCCTTTTGAACGTTATATAATTTGACTACAGAACTCGTTTTGTTGTTCTTCTTCTTCGTAGGGAAATTTTGCTCCCACTTACAGATGGAACTAATTAACCGATTTTCAATTTTTATAGCTTAAAACATAGTCATTAGCAAGGACCAGGGCCTTTTAAACGATATTTTAATGTGACTACAATTTTTTTTTAGTCTCATTATTCTGGTCGGGGAAATTTTGTTTCCAGCTAGATATCGAACCGATGAACCGATTTTCAACTTGTACAGCTGAAACCTTTGGTTTGAACAAGGCCCAGGACCTTTTGAACGTTATTTTAATGTGGCTATTGTATTCTAGTTATTGTTGTTATTATTTGGACTTTTTCTCTCATTTCAGATCGAAAGAGTGCACCGATTTGTTTATTTTTATAGCTTAAAACTAAGTAATAAAAAGGCCAAGACTCTTATAGCAGTAAGGTGATTACAATATTCTTTTTGTTATTCTTGCTGTGACTAGAAGAAAAATAAGACGAAAAAAACCACTCGAGCGAATAAAATACGGATGTAAAGCTTAAAAAACTAAAAGCTCTAAAGGAACGGATACAAGAAAAAGGCAATTACGTTATCTGCGTCGCACTAATACGTGTAAGAATTCTTCTTTTTTAGAACGCTGGAGATTTTTTTTGCACATATTAGTACGAAACTGTTGACTTACATTACTTTATCGTTTATCTGTTCCTTTAGAGCTTTAAGTTCTTTAAGGCTTACAACCGTATTTTATACGCTTAAACGTTTTTTAATACGAATGTTTATACGGCAGACAACACATTTGTTGAAACATTTGGTCGAACCTCGACATGCAGTTCATGGTCGAATACCGTATTTTATGCGGCGAAGCCAACATTATGTGTTTTGGTTATAGCTCGGGCTGATTTACATGTTGTTTTCTGCATCCACCATGAACTGGCTACCCTCACATTTCTTATATTGGGACCAAAGCCCTAAAGGAAACAGAAGTGAAAAATGTATTTAAGTGGGCAGCTTGGGGTGACCTCGATGACCTCAATAGTTCACTCCATGGTGACCAACGATCGATGTTTGGTGTCTAAACCATACCATGCCAAATCCACTTGCTCGATACTTTTGGCTCACTGTGTATAATTTACGACGATTCGTGTTTATTTATTTCAGAGGATATGTCTAAAGTAATGTACCGTGCTATTGAAGTATGTTACTTTCTTCAACTCATCAAACTGACAATGACCGATTACATCAAAAGCGACATATTCCATCAAAGGCCACTCCATGTGACAGCTGTTTTAGAATTACAAGCACAAAACCGGACTGGTTTCAGCTTGATTTAAAGTGTTTTGGAATGTACTTGCTGGATGCTTCCATGAACGAAATGACATGTATTGTCACGAAAGAAGGGTTTGAAGAATGTATGCTTACCATCAGGTTTGCATTATACAAGCGATGTCAAGAGTGTTTCTAAGCAGTTGTATAATAAATGTTTATTACTTATAGTCGAGTGATTCGTTACCTTGTTTTAGTTTAGTGGTCAAGCTCTGTGTGACGATATTCTCCACCAATTCTTAATTATGTTTACATAAATAATCCTAGCGAAGAAAAACTGCAGGTTTCCCATCTTTATTCGGTTTGGTGGATGCAGCGGGAAAATAGCCTCAAAGAGCCGATGAGCCCAGTGCTTCAGCAGTAATGTCACGATGAGGGATGGGAATATTCACTCTGTGTTTGATGATCTGTGGCGACAGTACTTAATGTTCGATGAGTTTTAGAAAGTACTCAATATTACAAGATCTCTAGACCTATACAACATTACAAACATAACCCTTCTTTTTGACAACAGTAAGAACAAATAATTTACATTTATTTTACAATTCAGATTTTACAATACAATGATAGCCGAATCAATATGAATTCTGTGACAAAGTAACAAAGTAATTACAGTCAAAGCCTATGGCTGTAATTACAATTTTGGGAGTATGTACATCTCGAGTAGATTACACATTGTGCACTGACACGCGGTTATGTGTCGTGTTTTAGATCGTCTTCTCATCCAAGTAATACCCACAGAAGGCCGTAACCCAAGACGTACCCTGTAAATAAGACATGACAACATTTAAAAATCTACATCATTAAAGACGTATGTGGTGCGTGCGTGTGTGCGTGTTTCTACGTCTACTCCTTTGGAACCAACGTACCTACAAACATGGGAGTAGGACCAAACGAAAGATAATTAAATTACGCTTCAGTTAGGCCTATTTTCATCGCTATAACTTGATATTATGACCTTCAATACGCGAAAAACCCTGAAAAAATAACGTCAAAGTCTTTTTTAACCCACATGGTGTTCGTTCATGACGTCCTTACATTACCACCTTCCTGGACAAAGGGATGCAATGTGATCTTGTATTCTTCGACTTCAGCAAAGCCTTTGATTCTGTTTCTCACTCCCTTCTCCTTAACAAACTGTCATATTTGAATTTTCCTAAATCACACATCGCCTGGATCAACTCTTTATCTTTCTCAGAGACGACAACGTGTTAGTCTCAGGGGTTCCTCTAGTGATTGGGTCCCTGTTACCTTTGGGGTCCCCCAGAGATCTGTTTTTGGCCCCTTTCTTTTCAGTCTTTTCCTGAATGACCTCCATTCTGTCATCCACTCCTTTAGCAGGAGCTATGCGGACGACCTGAAAATTCTCTCTCTCGCTTATCACCATCAAGATCTTCAGCAAGACATCGACGCTGTTGCCATCTGGTCGACCAAAACTGTCTTGCCCTTAATCCTCCCAAATGCGTGGTGCTGCATTTTGGGCATAACAACCCAAACTACAGCTACCGCCTTGGTAACTCTACTATCCCTACTAATACGTCCCATAGGGACTTGGGCATTTTGGTTGATTCGTCTCTTAAATTTCATGTTAATACTAATTATATCATCGGCAAAGTCTTTAAAAAAGCCCACTATATTCTTAAAATTTTCTCTGCTGTCTCACCAAAGCTGTTTGCTCTCCGGTACAAAACTTTCCTTCGCTCTACACTCGAATTCTGTTCCCAGATTGGCTGCCCCTGTTATGCCTCTTTCTTCGCCCGTCTTGAAACTTGTCAGCGCCGCCTCACAAAATGGTGCCTTCCCCTAAAACACTTTTCTTACGAAGAACGTCTTTGCAAACTGAACCTGACCCCTGTCAAAACCAGATTCCTCCGTGGAGATCTTATCCTCACGTACCAAATCTTAAACCACCTCATTGACGTTCAGGCTGCTGACTTTTTCTGTCTTTCTCATACCATGACCAGGGCACACCCCCTTAAACTCTGTGGAAGTATAACCTCCGGCAACGTGCGGCACAGGTGTTTTTCTGAACGTGTGGTCGAGGCATGGAATGCTCTGCCCGTCTCGGTTGTTCTTTCCCCTTCACTTGATTCCTTTAAAAATCGGCTGGACCACTTTCTTGCTTAAGCTTTTTTTGGTGGCTGGCCCCTTGTTGGTCTGTGTTTTTGGTGGTTGGGGAGCGAGGGGGGGTGGGTGCTTCTTGGCTTTAGCTTGCATCGTCGGGTTATTCTATTCTATTCTATTCATACCAAAGTGACAAACGAACCGTCTTTAAGATATTAGTTACGTACTGAGATGATCTGGAAAACGGTGCACGCAATAAATAACCTAAAAGGACGACTTATTTTACAACCCACCACAAATAGATCTTAAAATTGGTTTTGTATTACATGGAAAAATCAAAACCATAGACCTGGTTTTAAAAGGGTGTCAAACATTTGTTTTTCTGAAGCACGAAAGTGTGTGGATTGAGCGACCAAAGCGAGCGATTTCCACGGGAAGTAAAAACCTTTCCAATGAATGTTTCGCTTTGCTCTACTAATCTTTCATCTCTCACCTTCGTAGAGGATTACTTCTAGAGGAGAAGACGTGCAAACGTACAAACAAACAAATCGTATGTTTTGAATGATGTAGGTGGAATACAGACATGCTGAGGAATGTGATGAACAAACTGTGAGCAACAATTGCACTTAGTTTACGTCGAAATAATCAGTACATCGATTTTGTGATTCTCTTGGAATCAAAGAAATTACATGAAGCATGGATCGACGCCAATTGAGTAAGCGAAGCGAACGCTCGGGCTAGTAAGTAATAAATAAACGTAAAAGATAAATAAAGTAGATAAAATAGATAAATAAAATAGATAAAATAAAATAAATAGTCCTTAACATTGTAAAGAGTTTTGTTTGGAACGACGATTGTCGGCTAGACAGTTATTGAGATTCTGCACTAAAGTATACAGTAATGGGAAAAGCATGTAGGTACACAAATTTTTGTACTAAAAAAATGCATTCATCATCTTATGAGAAATTGTAAAATTATTGAGCAATTATGCAACACATTATTATGGCACAGTTTATTACCAGAATCAGTGATTGGGATTAATTCAGGAGATCATCAATTGGGCAAATTTAGCGGTTTTGTGGGTGAAGCTGCATAATTTCGGTCCGCCAACGGCGTTAGGACCGTGTCGACCGTCGATCTCTGCGCCGGAAGTTAGGGGTCTGATGCCAGAAGTTCTCTCTTCTCCATTCGTACAACGCTAGCTGTTTTTTTTACAGGAGACCAGAAAAATAGACTGGGAGGGGGGAACCTGACCCGAACCTGGTTGCAATCGGTAGTTAGTGCAGGACAATGATCAGAGACTCTGCCTGGCGACAGAATAAAGGACTTCCTCTTGTGGCATCCGAACCAGTATTCTGTTGCGTATTGCGTGTTACATCTTTCATGTGATCGTAGCTTAGTTATTAAATCCGTTGGTTCAAAGATCGAAGAACCGTATGATGCTGATTCGGTTGCAGGTACCGGTCTAATATTTGTCTTTTTATATGCTGGCCGATTTAAAAGATCGAGAGAATCATGTGATCCTTGTCCTTAATGTACTCCTGATCTAATTTATTTTGTTCTAACCCTTAAGCCATGAGAATGTATCTTTAAATACCTATCTTATTTTCTCAAAATTAATTGAATTAACTTTACACATGCAGTAAAGTGATTTGCTTCTTGCCCTATAGCTGCCACAGACTGAATGCACTCAGTGGGTTGGCGTCACGATACAGACGACCAAGACAGACTGGGATTAAAATTCGGTGCCTCACTCGAGACCAACGCTTTTATCCATATTGGGCCTGTAGTTGTGAGGGGATTGCAATATTACAGTAAATAGTGCTCCAAAATTTAGTGCCGAAGCTTGTAGCGTAGTTTTGGCCATCCTGGCATCTAGGGCAGGCTGACTAAGACTGAAGTACGTGGTGGTGCAATCCTTGTATAAGGGGTTTATGCCACCACACAAGCATTAGACACGTGCCAAAGTTTCATGCCAATCGTTTTGTGTCCAAATTAATTCCTAATGGTGTGTATGACTGTTTAGTAACTACATAACAATAGGCAATTCCCGGGAAGACCAAAGAGAATGCCAAAGAAAGTGTGGGAATATTCCCCTTATATGTGGAATATTCCTCGCAATGCTTTCCTGCCAAGGTGTCTATTGCTCGGACATTGGCATCATTTCCAGAGACTGGTGTCCATACAAATGGCTGCTCAAGTTCTCAGTAAGTCTCAGTAAGCTGCTCAGGCCCTTTATCACACGCCTTTACAAAATGGCATGTGACCAGGTGCATTGTGGTACATAGTATGGTGCTGAAAGCACCACTTAAAAAAGGGTAACAATATACAATAGTCTGTAGACAGACTGCTATCTGCCTAGTGCATCCCACGTACACTAAACTCTCCTCCCCTAACAATTCAAGGGAGATGAGTGCAAAATTTCCCAAACACTCGTCAGGGTACAAATTTATATTATACCATTATATATATTATCTGCAAACCATCAAATTTCATTTCTTAATAACAAGTTGTTAACAATGTAAACACGGCATAGTTCTTAAAATAAACTATGTAGACAGAACCAACTGTTAGCAAAACATATAAACACACATGTACACTATAAACAGACTGTCGTATCCCCTAAACAGAAATGGTAAGAGTCGAGAAAGAAGGAATTATAAGAAACAATAACCCTAAAAGGAAAGAAAGAGTATTGCTGCAGTCTCTGTCCCCTGACCAATATGTGAACAAATTCATAAATGAAGATGGTCAGGCACCTTAACAGACCGGCCGTTCCATCTAGGCACCGGGGGAGGCATCTGGCAACATTGGTCCTCCGCAGTAGTAATTGTGGCGGTAAAAGCACAGGCAGGCCACCTGCAATACTGGCATGGCGGCGCACACCTCTTTGTGGCATTAAAACTGGCGGCTTGTTCACTTCGAACGACGACATCGGTTCAGAAAAGATACATAACGTCACAGTCGAAAATAAGTCCAGGGCCACTGACTTTGAACATGAAACTATAGAAAAATATGACCTGGCTTCAGAACGACGGACATGTGCACGGAAACACGTATTTGTAAGTCACCTTAAGACTTGACATCCGATGTAACCTAGCGTTTAATTGGCCTTAATGCTTTCTCAACATCATACCTTCAGAAGTGATAGCCTCGTATTTCAAATTGCCCGTTCTTGACTTTACAGTTGCTGGACCTCAATGAAATCTCGAGCCGGCATGAACAGTTCGACATTATACAGGTTCGTCAACGTCAAATTCTCTAGAATTGATACGCAAATTAGGTTTCAACTGTGCATCTTGCTTTTGGTCAACTCTGTCTTGGATATTTGTTAGTAACAAATGCAATTTCGTACGTATAAGTCTTCTGAGGTAAAGCGTGGATGATGGAATATTTGTAACAGAGTGGGAATAAGTGTGGAAAGAAATAAGATAGCAGAAACATGACACTGCCTTGTCAGCCTCGTGTTAAACTAGTTTTTTTGACGACTTCACACTTCCCATCAGTAGCAGAAAAGAAAGGCAGATTTGTACCATATTCTTTCAGGTACTTTGTGAATTCATTTGAAACAAAATTTGGTCCGTTGTAGGACACTAAGATTTTACTTACAATCCCCGAACGTAGCAAGTAAGTCACGGAATTTGCGAATAATGCTGGCACTTGTTATTGACTTTGTTTCAAATATGAAAGTAAATTTAGAATGTGTGTCTATAATGACGAAGTACATTCACCCATCACGAAGATCAGCAAAATCCACGTGCAGTCGAGACCACAGAGTAGCTGGCATCTCCCAAATGAGGTTTCACCCAATGAAATGGTTAAATACACGTTAAATAAACAATTAACAGTCCTTTTAGTGCTATTCACAGTAGAACAATCATCGTATACATGGAGGAAACCAACCTGTCACCAGAATCCTCATTCTAGTGATGCCCGAGTCGGAATTTTCTGACTTTTCTAAAATGTGATGTACCATATTTATAATATTTCTTTTGCTGTTCTGACGATGGTACCTTGAGGGGTCATAGCGTAAGTCGAGCTTCCCTTCCATACACGCGAATTTCAAATGTCCCTTCACACCACTAAGGGTCAGAATAGCCGCAGACAAAGCAGACTACTTCTTTCTTAGTTTTAGAGCATTTCGTCAAATTTAACCACTTCAGGTTTCATAGCCATCAGCTCTTTCTATGTTTCAGTACACCACAACAGAGTCGGACTGGGTTAGGTTTTTGCATCTGCCCAACAGTCATAAAGGGCACCGTCCCCAGGAAAAAGGGGGAACTTCGGTTCTTTTAAAAGTTTGGGAATTACATAACTAATATTTTTTGTGAGTTGGGGGGGGGGCTTTAGGCTTTAAAGTGTTGGCTAGCTACGCTGAAAATGGTGACCTTATTTTTCAAGAAAAATACACTTTATTGAACAAATTTCGTTGCAAATAGGCGAACCCTAATGGGTGCAATTATACGGACAGGAAGAGGGAAAGTGAACCCGACACTTTGTTGACTATAAAGTGTATAACTTGCATAACTGGGTATATAACTAAGCGTTTAACTGAGGCCTACGTATCAATGTGGAACGTTCAGCATTTAGCACGCTGTCTTATTACGTTAATTTATGGTATTAACACTGGCGATAGCCAGTGTTAATAAGGGGCGACCTACGATCTCTGTGTTAAACTTTCAACCTTGAGAGCTTATAACTCCGTCAAAATTAAAAAAATTTAAACCAAATTTGGAATCTAGCCTTGAATAGTCAAGGCCTGTCTACAGTCCAAAAAATGTGAAATTCAGTCCAGCCAAACCCAAGTTACAGAGACGGGCCAAATAGACAACTTCTTGTTCTTGGTCTTGTTCTTGGTCTTGTTCTGGGGATTACCTTTCGTCTGTCCTTTCTACAGGTCAAACTATTTGTCCTGTAAAGCTGGTTTTTAGCTTATTTTACAGGTATTGCTCTGTAGATGTGCCCTTTCCATAAGACCTTTTCTAATTGGTCAAGTGGTTCAAGGGTTACGGAGCTCTAAACGACCAGATTGATTGTTTTACATTGTTTTAAACATTGTTATTATGCAACAATGCCATTTAGCAAACGCCAGCTGCAAGACATAGACTGAAGATTAAAGGATCTGTTTCTATTGTTAACACTAGCGATAGCCAGGTTAGTAAGGGCCATAGTTATTTACCGAGCAACAAAACAAACAACAAATTAATTACAAAGATGTCACACGTACCCTATCCCTTGTCCACCACAATTGTATTTAATACAATTCTCAAAGTAGCACGGATTAATAAACAAAAACGTATCGTTAAAAGTTAAAAGTAAGGGTCTAAAAGTCAAAACCTGTAAGGAACACAGACAAGCTTTGACTGTAAGGGTCTAGGTGTCAAATTTTTTGGCCAGTAAGACGCTGCTAAGCATTAGACCCTTACTACCCGGTGATCATGTCAATGACTTAGTAAGGAAATTGGAAATTAGCCAACAGCGAAAATGATACACTAGAAATAACGTAGTTCAGTAAGCCACCTTTATGCACTTACGTTAAATCGGAGTGGCATGACCCGGATTCGAACCGGCTACCCAGTTCGCCCCCAGATCCCTTGCATAGCGCCTTAATCTCTCCGTTTCACTCCGATGAAACGTAAGTGCACAAAGGCGGCTTACTGAACTACGTTATTTCTAGTGTATCATTTTCGCTGTTGGCTAATTTCCAATTTTCCTTAATAATATTTCCAGCGATTTATGTCTATTCATTAATGACTTAGTAACTCAGACAGAATGGGTGTACACGCTTACGCTTGTAGCAGGTTGTCTTGCTTGGAATCGCTGCCATGTGACCAAACCGAAAAAAAATGTCAACCTAAAGCAAAGCAGGAAACCCACACCCCCACTATCATTGGATCATCACATTGGTCTTTATAGGACGATCTCAGACAGCTGTTCCTCAAAAACCGGGTAGTAAGGGTGTAATGCTTAGCAGCGTCTTACTGGCCAAATTTGACACCTAGACCTTTACAGTCAAAGCTTGTCTGTGTTCCTTACAGGTTTTGACTTTTAGACCCTTACTATTAACTTTTAACGATACGTTTTTGTTTATTAATACAGTACCTTTACTTGAAAACAACAGAAGCAAAATAATTTCAGAAAATAATAGGTTTTTTAGTTTCATCATTACGCTAAAAAAATGTACTAACAAGTTAGAACGGCAGGGTTAACCAAAGAAGCGATAGTTTTCGGCTTGGACGAATACTTTGTCATTTGTGTATTTGATTCGAGCGATGTAATATGTGTTACAATATTAACGTTATTGTTACGTCCTATACGTTGTAATTTTCCCCTTTCTTAACTTTCAAAAGAAAATAAAGTAAACCTAATATTAAAAATATGTTAAAATATTTTTTCTTAAGTGTAGGGCGCCATAGGGCTTCTATTCTCAAGGGCGCACACGGCCCAGTCTGAACTTGCACCACAAGCCACAAATAAATTGGTCGCATAAGGTGGTCACTTGTACTCAAAATGTATCGAAAGTCATTTCACTTGCTGGTATATGTAGCTATGGACTCGCCCTGAGCCTGATCTCTCCTTTTGAAGGCCACTTGTTCAATGTTTAAAGTGGACTCAGGACACATATTGTCCTTCAAAAATTTATCTATTTCAATGAGTGATAAACTACTCAGTGTTTTAGGTGTACTGAGGTTTCTAAGTAAACCACACCTCTTCTTCCCAATGATAGACAATAATACACTTACTTGCTTATAGTCAAGTGTACAAAACGAAGTAAAAAATAGCAAAATCCGCTTAAAATACACGGACCAAGATTCTACCTCAGATTCAAATTCCTCAAACTTTTGCAGTCTTTCAGGCGTAGTCATAATAATGAAGTCTGAAATACTAGGCAAATCATCACTACTTAAGATTGCAAAACATTTAAAATGTCCTATAGTTTGCACTACCAGTGCTTACTTCCTGAACAGCTTGCTTAACAGACATGCTCGGGATGCATATTATGCTTGCAAAGTGCAGGTTCCGAGGCAATTAAATCGTACGAAATTGAGCATGAGGGCAAGATTCTAAATGATGGCACGACGACTGCTCTTCATAAACACGTCAGATCACAGACCAGAACGACGCATTCCGTCCCACCATTATTGGTAAGTTCTACTTTTCCTCTGATTTTGAGAAAGCTGACGCGTTTAACCACGCACTTGCCCAAAATTTTATGCTTCTAACGGGATTATATCACATTAGCCAGATGTTGAGTCCGTTCCCACATGTGACAGCGCATCAATTTTCATCCTGGCACAGTTTTTGCATTGCTTGGATTCCCTTAAAACTAGCAATGCAACTGGTCCTGATGGGTTCTCCTCTACGCTGTGTAAAGAGCTCAAGAACGCTTTTTCTGCCACTCACAATGGTCTTTAATCTTAGAATACGCACCCTTAAAGTACCAAGCATCTGGAAAACGAGTAGTATTGTCCCAATTTATAAAAAGGGGATACGGCTGACCCCCGGAAACTACAGACCCATCTCCCTTATGTGCGTCCCGTGCAAGATTTTGGAACGGATTATTCCTGACCATATGTTCAAACATCTTAAGAGGTTTAACATCCTGGTAAATGATCAATTTGCATTTATACCTGGTCGTAGCCCTACACTACAGCTTTTGCAATGCTTGAGCAACTAGACAAGAGCCATTGACAATGGCTGTCCAGTTGACATCATTTATATTGATTTTTTTAGTCTTTGACTCCGTAGTTCACTCTAAACCCTTCTTTAAGTTAATCAACTATGGTCTCGATGGCGATACTTTAAATTGAAAAATCTTTCCTATCGGGTCGCAACCAGAGGGTTTGTGATGGAAAGATCAACCTCCCAGCCAGTAAACGTAACCAGTGGGGTCCCACAGGGTTCCATTCTGGGACCATGCTGTTTTTTAATTATTTCAATGATCTGAAATGTGATACTGAAGGCATTTTAGCCCCAAATTCGCAAACGACGTGAAAATGTATAAGTTGGTAGAAGACTAATCTGCTTCTAGAGAGCTTGGTAGTGCTGCAAAAGTATTGAGGTTTGGTTTAAGAATTGGCAACTGCATATTGCAGAAAATATGTCGAAAATCCTACAACTTGGAAAAGAAAATGATCACTTCTCTTCCAGCATTGGACAAACCATGCTTCAAAATGAATGTAACATTAAGGATCTAGGTATCATCTTTTCGGATTATTTAAAATCAGCTACTCACATAAACTCTACTGTTAAAGCAGATCGCATTCGTGCTATTCTGATTCGTAGATGTTTCAGTTCACGGGACATTGCTATGTTGGTTGGGACTTTTAAGACATATGTGAGACCAGTCTTGGAGTATGCCTCGCCAGTCTGGTTACCTCATCTTATTGGCGACATCGAGCACATTGCGTCGGTCCAGCGACGATTTACTAAGCTGCTGCCTGGTCTGTTCAACATATCGTATCCTGACCATTTAAGAATCTCCCCTCTCTGCAACTGCGCCGCTTGACTGCTGACCTAGTAATGACTTATGGTGTTTTATACAATTTTTCCCGATCGATAGGAGTCAGTTTTTGATTATTCGCAGTTGCAAAAGACCCGGAGACAACATCTAAAGCTCGTTGTAAACTGTTCAAGATTGGACTGTCGAAAGTTCTTTTTTAGTAATCGCGTGGTGAGTGCTTGGAATGGCCTCCTGCCAGAGGTTTATTTCAGCACCGTCCTTCCCACTATCCGACTTAGACTGGAAAAGGTTGACCTATCGGATCTTGTCAGTTTTTACACCCTTCTGCCTCCTACCATCAACCCCAAGGTAGGTTTTCTTAAAATTGGCTGCGTGTTAGTGGCCCTATAGGATCCTTCGCATTCCAGTTGTTCTCACAACAAACAAATATTATTATTAAAGGTTACCGCTTCCCCTTCCTTGCAACTCATACCAGTATCGGAAAGAAAATAATTTATTAAATATAAACTAGCACAAACGTGCGTCCCGTTTAATTATACATTTTAAACATTTACTCTCGCATGAGCCTACTTACAAATTTCCGCATTTTTACAGTTTGTAGTTAGTTTTACACACTTTCCTTACAAACCAAATTTCGTCAAGCTGTGGCACTCAAAATTAGCATCGCTACTCCAAATTTTTGCAAGACTAGGCCATTAACCATATTTCAGTAGCACCGTTATCGATCAAGAACTATAGATCGTCCTGAGCGTAGCACTGGGAATGCACAAAAGACAGACCAGTGGCATTAAAACACTACATGTATGTATACTACTACACTTCTACCAGTAACTTAGCACACACACACTATCTAAGTGGCATGTGTGTGTTACAATGACCGTTTGTTTTAACCTTGAAGTCTACCAACTTTTAGCAAGCAAAACAAATCAGTGCCTTTCAAAGTTTTTACAGTAAAATTTTTCGGCTCTTTACAACCTTTACAAGAGTAAATCTTTTAAACTACGGTAGCCACTTTCCCTGTTAAACCTTTTTAATTATTTTGGGAAATTGTTTAAATCCTTTAACTAGTACTACTATTTAAATCTTTTAACTTGTAAACAGGAGTTTTTTCTACAACTTTCAAAATATCAAATTAAAAAAAATAAATAAAATTCTTTATAAGGTTATACAAACTACTGGCTCCTATCCTCTAATAACGTGTCTTAGTCTTGAGATACAAGAATTCCATTTGTTAGTTAGTTGCTACAAAACACAACAAATTAAACAAGTAAATAGCACTTTTAACACCTCTACTAGGGCAACGCTTTGCTAAATTACTCAGGTTAATTATTACACCTTTTTACACCTCTATCCAACTTTTCTGCCCACATTTTTTCAAGCCTATTTTGCCAACAACTCAAAGCCTTTAGCACAACTATACGGGAACATGAAAAGTTCTCTTCATCCCGAGCGCTTTTAGCACCAAGGGAAAACGCAAATGTTGTGTCCGTTCCACCGCCGAGTATTCTCTTCCTCAAAACAATGAAATGCTGGAACTGGCAACCGAAGCGTGTATACAAGGAGCTAAACTACAATAGCTGCACGTTTGGTAGAATCTTATATCAGTAAGTGAACTTGAGATATTTTCATTTGCTTAATTTTTCTTAGGTTAATTTTCAGTTTTATTCTAATTTAGTAATTTACCACTAGTCATACCACTATCGGGAATCTAAATTAAATTCTCAAAGCTTTCAATTTAACTTTAAAACTTAGCTTTCCGTGTTTTTAAACAGCCTCGTCGCAGGAGGATTCCAAATGAGTTCACACTGGACAAAAAATAGACTGGTTTGTAGTCATTAAGCAAAAGCTCTCGGGCCCTTTATTAAGTGGCATGTGAATAGGTGCGGTACATTATGGTACATAGTATGGTGCTGGAAGCGCCACCTACAAAAGGGTAACAATATACATTAGTGTCTAGAGAGACTGCAACCTGGGTAGAATCTTAGATTATAAAGTTAACTAGATATACAGTCTTACCTCTTCCCTTCCTACGCGGACCTCTAGCGGTAGTTGCGGCTACTAATATCTCTGCTAATACTTTTGCCTTCGAAGTTGCACAAAGGCAATGCATTAGCAGACGTGTTAGTAGCCGCAACTACCGCTTGACGTCCGCGTAGGATGCGAAGAAGTGAGACGGTGTATCTAGTTAACTTTCTAATCTATGGTAGAATCCCTGGGTGGAATGCTGCGCATGCTGCATCTACTAACATGTTTGAATAAATCTAAAATAGTTACGCTATTAGCTAACCGCTAATGGTGTACACAGTCAACGGACCTCCACCCGAAGGAACGAGCGATGCATGCCTAGTCTCAATGACTAAGCGTGGAAATCGAAATTCCGTATGAATGCACGTAAAGTCCTAGGATATTAGCAAAACACCTTCTACCTGCTACATTTGAAAACGGTTTTATAGCAAAGAATCTTCCAATAGGTGAATCAAGTCTTGTGAATACTTCATGTGAAGTATCAAGAAACTGATGTGTATCTCGTTTGGCTTTAAAGGCTTTCGTATTTATGGGAATGCTGACACATCTTATTCTTCGGCACACAAAAATATTACATTTGATGGAACTTAAAGAGGCTTGCATGCCTTCGCTGTTCCAGGCAGTGATCATGGCACACTTTTGGTCGTTACGTTATGTTATGGTCCATCAAAAGAGCAGGGCGAGTGGTATCTTAGACCCACAGCCTGAATCCATCGCCTGCACTAATGAAAAATTAATTGAAACTATGTTTTCACATGATTTTTTTCTTTAAACAGTTTAGTTTTCCCAAAAAATGCCTCACTCACCATTTTCGAGCTGGAAAATGAAAAAAAATGGGTAGGGAGGAGGAGGTCCCGACAAATAATAGGCTCCATGCCCTAACAAACTACCAGCAGCCTTGTCTACCTCTATTGGGATTCGGGGAATACAGATGATTCTCATCACATCTATTGATGCATGCAGTGGTGCAATCTCAAGTGTTACGCATTGAGGTCATGTTGACCACTCATGATGCTTATCGTGATTGTTTTGAAATGTGCACTTTGTGGCTTTTCTTTTATTTTATTAGTGTATTTAAGTGCTTTGTTTCATTTACTATTTACACTCATGTTGCTTACATCATTTTGGAGTGAAACAACTAGCCGATGTAAACGCGTGAAAGCTAACGACATTAATGCACAAAAACGCTAAAGCATAGAGAGCAGGTGCTAATGCAGCATTAAAAAACAGAACCCTTAATTCATTGCAATAAGAAAACCCATGGAAGCTATGGTACTAACACAAATTGTAGGCATCGTGTGGTTACGTCGCTTTCACTGCGGATCCTAACTTACCGATTTTTGACCATAATAGTTCTAAATATAAATGAAAACTGATCCGCGTACAAGAACTACCTGAACTTGCTTTGTAGTACTACTGAACACCAATTCATTGCATAATACAGATAATCTTAATTTTGGGCGTTCCATTCTCTAAGTGGACAGGCGATCCTTATAGGACAAGTGTGGCAGGGATCTGCGCTGCAATGCCGGAGAAGTTGATGGACAATGGACACGGTGATTATTTGAGTATTTGACGTTTAAGATTCCTAAACTTATCTATTTCTAAAATAAATTAACACATATGTATTTCTCGTATAACTTACCTAATCCGATGAGTAAACCTCCCAACTATAAGGAAAGAAATGTAACCTATAAATATTATAAAATTGAATCATGTGACTAACTCTCTCATAACAACGATGTCATTATAATAAAACTAACCACAAGTCCAAGCCCGGGTATAGAATCCATTAAGCCGGTACCTATAAAAGAGTAAAGATTTTTTTTTAGTGCTCTGCAAATGAATTATGCTTCGGTGGTCTCCTATGTAAACTAAGGAAATCACTTGACCCTCCCTATACTAGCGAACAAGAGGAGTGACCAGTGACCGGGTGCATGGCAGTATTGAAGCACGTTCGAGTGTGGTAGGAGTTACACAAAAAAATTATAATATGGAGTTTCCACAGAGAGTTTTGTCCAGGCGTCTAAACTCAAAATTGTAAGTTCATACACTTTTACGTAAATACTTTAATTACACAGGCTTTAATTTTAATTTTTAGTGTTCCGGTTTTATCCAAGTCACACTGTAAAGTACGACACTACCATTGGGTTGTAGCACTATCGGGCCAAAATCAAAACCGATATAAAATAAATTGCAAAGTTTCGAAAAAGGGTCGGCCTCAAATAGTGATGTCATTCAACCAGGAAAAGGCTGCCACGGTTAACCCTGTTAACCAGCAAACTTGCCCTCTTCTTCAATTTCTTTTGTGCCAGAATGACACAAATATCGTTGTTGGAACCATACGATACGATTATACTGTTTTAAGTCCAACATGTTCGAGCAGTATAAGAAGGAAGTACAAAGAAATTAAAGAAGAGGGTAACACACCAAGTTAATAGGTTTAACCTTGGCAGCCTTTCCCTAGTAAATGATATCACTAGTTTTATAAGCCGAGCCCTTTTAGAAACTTGACGGTTTCTCTTTTACCAGTTTTGGTTTTGGGTAATATCGCTTTCATAGGACATTTTCAGGTCTTATATACCTTCATTTATATCTTCATTATGTATCTTCATCTGTAACAAAGTTTGTACTGCTTAGGTGAAACGGTACACCCTGCCCGTTGAAATGAAGCCAGTGCAACTGACCGTCTTACCCTCTTGAAATGGCAACAATTTTAGCGTAGCGCTCTAAGTAAATAGCGACAAGCAACGTGACATAATTTGGCCTACCAATATTTCATTATGTTTCTTTAAAGTTGGTCTACTTAAAAAAGCGTTTCTTTCTACTTGATTGGACCCAGTGCTCATGATCAGCATTTTGTTTCCAACTCTTCTTGCAATAACAAGAATTACGTGCGTGTAACACTTAAGCATGTTATAATCTCCTATTGAATGACAAAACCAACAACGGTTACAACAATTATTTTGAACTAACGCGCCACTTCTGGGCCTCATGCTTCTAGCTGTAATATTCAATTCAGAAAAAGGCCCTTCCCCTATAGCTGTGTGCCAAATTCTAGACTTACCACCTTTTGTAGCTAGTAGCATGTGTCTTTTTATCTATGAGAATTAACGTGCGAGCCATGGCCTTTGCTAGCTAGGTTGTTTACTTAGTCAGTAAAACAAAATGGACGATAAAACAAGGGCACTTGTTTTCCATAAAGGACGCGTTCCTACACTGTAAGGTTTTCTTCGTTACTGGACCCTATGCACCTGATTCCAACAATATGCAAAGTTCTGCAGCATGCAACATTTTTCCTAGTAGGATAAAAACAGCCAAACTTTTGTTATAATCAAAATATGCAGTCTGCCAGTGAGCCGTCTTTTTACTATTATAACAACAACTAGTTGTGCCCGTGCGAATGCTGCGCACCCCCCCCTCCCTATTCACCACCCGCACATCCCTGCTCCACCTTCCCCTTCCGCACCCCGTTGCATCCCATTCTTGCACTCCCATAGTGTGGGTTCTGAATATCTCTTCGCCTCCCTCTGGCACCTCAGGTGTTTGGTCTTTGGTTTTTTTAATTTATCAAACCGCAGACCGGACATGTGAATGGCTCCCACATATGCCCTCCCCCCCCCCACAGTTACTTTAACCCCCAATCCCCCACACTCCTGGCCCCTCCCGGATACGCATACATGTCCCCCCCCCCATACATACTTGCCACGTCCCCCTCCCCAAAAACGTTGCCCCGTGGCATTCCCCCTTTGGTGCAGCCCCGGAAAAGTCGCATGCGTATGTTTGACTGAAGGCTAAAAAAAGCCCTGATAAATCCAGCATTCAGTAAGCAAGTAACCCAAAGTCAAAGGTCAAAGGGTTTTGGTGAGCGTTAACCGCACCCGCACCCGGATTTAAGTTAATCCTTTGAAACAATTCACCTCGGTACCGTGCATGGCGACATTATTGCTACTTGCTAGCAACGATTGTAGCCGCCCACTTAAAAACAATTCAACTCCTTTCTGGAAGTGAACATTTAGGAAATAAATGCGCCTTTCCATCGTATCAGGCTGCCAATTTCGAGGCCCACCTCTAAGAACCAATCGTCCTTTGGTTTAAAGTTGTCTGGGTTAGTAGACACGGGTTGTTTTTTTTTTTTAGCTCAAATGCCGACAATGGCACAGTCCACGCGACTAAAACTTTGTTGGGCGCTTAGGTACCACAACAATACCCAAAAACCAACCCCAAAACGGTGTAGCAGGTCTGGTAAGTGGCGCCATCTGTTAGAAGACTTTGGAAAAAGTGTTATAACCCGAACTAGTAGTCCAAGGCCGTCAACAAACGGCGACATGGCAGGTTTGGTAAGTGGCGCCATCTGTTCGAATATGTTGGAAAAGTGTCTCAACCCGAATTTGAGGGCTAATCCCGTCAACAGATGGCACTACAGGGTGGGGTACTTGATTGTACGACGGAATGGCGTGGCCGGTGACTTGGCCGCCTGCTCCGTATTATATAATATGTAGATGTACCAGCCAATTTTTGTCTTTTAGGAAACCGTATCCAAACCGTTTGTGTGTTTGTTTTTGTTTTTAGGGAGACGAACCCAATCTGGGTTATATGCCCACGACGATGAAAGGGACAATTATTAATGCATGTTACAATCTTGTCTTGGTAAGGTGTACACCTGGCTGTTTTTTTCCAAATTTGATTAACACACTAACAATCTAGTGCTCCTTGCGTTAGAAACCCTATCCTTTATACTAGCAGTCTACGCGGCTTCGCCCAGGGTTTGTTTCGCCCGTGGTTGTTTCCTAGTTTTCGATCGATGTGGCCTGAACGGGGACTGACAATTTTTCTTCCTGTAATAATTCTTTTTCTCCCATTTTCTCCTTCACCTCTTCCCTCCCCCTTTCCTCCCATCCTCTTCCTTCTCTTCCTATCCTCCTTCCAGTCCCTCCCCTTCCCTTCTTTCCCTTTGCTACACGTAGGTCAGTATGGATGGGTAGTTGAATACCCGTTGGATGGGTAGTTGAATGCCCGTACCCTCCTCCTCCTCACCCTCGTCCTTTTGCTTGATTTTGCAAAAAACTGATTCAGTCTCTATTCTAAACAAACAAAACGAAACGTACCCTTTTAGTTAATGCATAATCAAATTAATAACCCCCCCCCCATCCTATTATAGCATCAAAGAACGGCTAACAGACGCACTGCCCAACACACGGGCATTCCCCATCCAGGCCGCCCCTTGCCCCTCCCACTCCCTGTTGGATTTTTCGTTGGCCAGTTTTTTTCCTAACTCCTTGGTTACTTGTTAGTATAGTTTACGGTTTTGTTTGCGTAGTGATGCCACTAATTACCCTCCAATGATTAACAATTGCAAGTTATTTATAATGGTTACTTAATGACGATATGCTATTGATACGTTAACTTACATAATTCTTTTCGTTCTCGGGTAATTGCTTTGGAGAATTCGTTGGTGTCTTCCATTTTGTTTGGCAACTAAATTGATTAAGCGATGTTTTTGTATTGTCAATGCAATTCATATCGTGTTGTTGAGTTTTGAGTTTTTGAGTTTTTATTGAGCCAAAAGGGCCTTCAACTTCGCTCTAGGATCTACGTAGTCAGGATCTAGGTAATCAAGAGCTACGAAATAAATGCGCATTTCCATCTTATCAGGCTACCAATTTTGAGGAGCCTCGAAATTAACAACGTATCGTCCGGTAAGTTTTCCGGTTTTTAGCTGTAACACGAATTCTTTTTCTTTTAGCTCATCAACGAAAGTCCAAAAGTCAAAACCAGCCGCCCACCGCAAATGCCACATTGACGTGACCAGGCAAAGTTTGCAAGGTATATGGCAATGATCCGCATTGAGCATCGCAATTGAAGTTAAGTTTAAAGCGATTGTTGCACGTTTTTTAAGCAATTGATTTTCACTTTGGTCGTGGTCGTCCTTACTTTTGCATATTGCACGGTGCATTGAATCTCCCGGTGTTTAGTCTTCTTGGGAAAATAAATCACATTTTCAATATTTTATTGTCTGACTGATCCTTCAACTTGACTCGTGTAGGGTCTGTTAATGCGAATTCATATGCTTAATGGTAACGGACGTATTAACCCCCCCCCCCCCCCCACCACACCTCCCAATTTCTTTATTTTCTGAAGCGCATAGCTAACAGACGCACTGTCCACACACAGGCATTTCCATCCCCCTTCCTCCTCCCACTCCTAGGTTCTCGCTTTAGCTTGAGAGATCCATACCATGTGAAAAATAATTGTCCTTCGTGCGTGACGTCATTTAAGACTTGCTGCTGAGATGACCGCGCAGAGCAAATCATTAGAACAGGCAACAATGTGCCAATTTCAACTATTCGCTCCAAAAAATTAACACGCTCGCCCGTTTTCTGTGATGTAGTTCTTGCAGTACTGGTCGTAGCACAATAGCTAAAGGAAGGGCAGACAATGCCATGCAGTAGAGGCAGGCGTGTGTAGCTGGATTTGGATAGCTGCAGGTTATTTATATCGCATCGCTTAATAAATCGAAGGTTAAATGAAAACTAGAACATTGCTACTTTCAGTAGCAATGTTCCAGTTTTCATTTAACGTTTAAAGTATTATTCAGTGCGATTAAGTTGGCGAATGTTTTGGTGTGTTGATATCACTCCTTTGAAGGGCCGAACCATTCGGAACTTGGTTGCCCCTTTTACCAGTTTTGGTTTTTGATATGATATCAGTCCTTTTTTTTTTTAATTGTTTATTAGACTCAACTCCTCTACCGTGCAGATGTGTTATAAAGTGCCATGCCAAAAAGAAATTGGTTTTCAACACTTTGCTACTGCCTTTTGCCTAGAGGTCGAACCATTCTCAACTTAGTCACCTCTTTATACGTTTTTGGTTTGATTTTAATTTAGTTGTAATTTGTTTTATTTAGTTAGTTTTGGTGTGTTGATATCACTCCTTTGAAGGAACGAACCACTCTCAACTTGGTGGCCTCTTTACCAGTTTTGGGCTTTATTTATTTTGCTTTGTTTTTACAGTTTGTTTGTTTTTCGTGAATTGGACGTGAATCCAATTTCTTTGGCAAACGTTGTTTAGATTTATCATTATACACTAGTGTGTGTCTAGGCACGCACGTCGGTACACACGTTGTCATCGTTTGAACTTTGGCCGTCCAATGAAAGACGATGCCGACAATACTAACAATGGTTTAACAATATTTGCGTACTTATGCGCCCTCCCACGCTATTCCCGTTACACCCCCAGGCTCCAAACCATAAAAGGTACGCAGTTCGAATTGTACTGCACCCAGTCGTCCAATTTCGTAGCTGGAAGCCTTCCCGTTACCTCGGTATCGATGAATAATCACCCTATGGGATTTAACATGGGGATGAGCGGACTAGAATTAGCTAGCTAGCTTACGTATTTGTCAGGTGGGTTATTGCCCACAACACAACACAATTTAAGCTTTTGTACCGCATTATTATTTTTATCCTAGTACCGGTAATGTGCCCAACTATGCTTCAGGATATTAGACACTGACGCTATGGCGCCGCGCTACAATGGTTTACAACCTCGACAATTGAATTCATGTTATGTTTGTTGTGATGTTTGTTGCCTAACTTGGCGCGACACACTAGCGTGTGTCTAGATATTTGGCTTAATGAGCAGACTAAATAAGGGATCATGATTAAATAAACAAAGCTTTAATAATGGTAGCTAATGTCGGCTAATCAGCTGTACCCTGAAACAATCACCAAGACGGCGAGCGGGTTCGTTCTTGGCACAGTAGCAAAGAAAAAGGGCGAGCGGCCGACAATTAGAAACAAACACAATATTGCTTCAATAATGCTGACTATTAGAGCCGAGTCGAAAAGTTTCAAAGTTGAGTAACAATCACTGTATGCACGATCGTTACGGCGAGCTTTTTGCGCTTGGTTGCAAAACGGAGAAACAGGCAATTCAGCCACAATGCGTTGCCCTCCATTGAAAAAGTTATTTACTTCCTTAAGAAAACAAAACACCAAGGATTCCACGGGAGGGAGAGTAGGGATGGGGGGGGGGGTTTCAAACCAAACAATGGAAGAATACGCGGGGGAGCAGGGCAGGGAACACGGGAGGGGACAGAGTGTAAGAGTTTAGTTTCTCAATATTTTTCCGTCATCATTTTTTTACATTATTGCGCACACTTGTAAATTTAGGTTTTGGTATAAATTTGAGTAGGAGAATTGTGACATTTATTCCCCCTCAAAATTTGCGCAACTATTTTTGCATATTTTCTTTTCGTGTTATTTCGCTATTTTTTTTAAGTTCCCAGTTTTCTTTTGGAATTTTATTAAAACGCTAATATCGAAATCAATTGTTCGGTTGACACTGTCCATGCAACACTGCAGACGGTGGACGATGAAGTATCTTGACAGTGACGACTGCCTTATTGTGATTAGCAAAAAAAACATATTTCTCTGCTGTTAATGTTTGAATTTTTTGTTTATTTGTGCCACGCTGTGACGTCACGCTAACTCAATGCCATGCTAAATTTCCGTAAGTTAAATCCCGTTAACCGTGAGTGAAAGTGCGCGTCGTCGCAAAAAGTGTGGGTTAACAAATTACCCCACACTTTTGCCGATAACCCAAACTTTTGACACTTCCGGAACACGCGACTGGGAACGCACGCACCCACAACCAAATACAGCGTCCAAAAACGTACAAAAGGATTTACTGAACTTCCCAGGATGTCCCGAATAAAACCTGCTAACTCGCACATGTCTGGCCCATAGCTAAGTTTATTGACTCCGTCTAACTTCCTCTCTTTCACCTCCACAAACTAAAATAGAATGCCCTTCATTCATACCGATACACCTATTAGTGTATTACCATAATTTTGAAGCAATTCTCAAACTACAAACGCACAAAATGAATTACTTACCTATCCCGAATGTACAGCAATGTCATTTTATCCATGCTGCCTCACATATTGAATTATTCGCTCCAGAAGCATCGATAAACACGATTGAGCTGCCAGCCTGAAACCTTTCCACCGAATCGCTCCCCCCACCCCCACCCCCCTCCCACAAGAGACGAGGGTGAGCCAAAATACTCGTGCGGCTATCACAAACTAATAAAAATAAAAATAAAAAATAAAATAAAAATAAAATAAAAATAAAATAAAAAATAAAAAATAAAAATAAAAATAAAAATAAAAATAAAAATGGGATGACCTTTATTCATATAGAGATACTAATTGAAACTTTTCATAAAACACAAACACGTTTTAATTAAATACGAGTTAGCTTGCATATATTGATCCTGTCCTATTAATATTGGCTTCGCCCTTCGACATATTTGTATAGCCTAGTCTCGCGGGGCAGATCCTCGCAGCCGTGGGTTAAAAATCGATAACCGTGAGAAAATCACCAATAGCCATTACTTATTCATCATACCACAGAGTTACTCGTCGTTAAGCTGAAACATTTTTCATAGCATATTTGTTTTGTCTGCTCGCAGACTAGGTGGGCTCTCCATGGGTGTGGGCTCGTATACATTTTGTACACAGCATACCTGTACGTTACGCCACTGTGCACGTTAGTAGTATTTTTTTTTTCAAAGTGCAGACGTTTTTTCATAAAATACAATTTTGGCATAATTTGCCTAGCTCTATAGTTCAAAGTGAATTAAACAACTACCAACGCCCTCGTCAACTAGCAGCTATAAACAGTGTCAAACCATCAACATGGCTAGAAATGAAGCATTCAACAATGAGCTCAAAAGTCATCGAGAAATGTTTCTTTAACGTATTCTCACGGATGGATGCGACTAGCTAAATTTAACTAAACGATGTCGCAGATAGGTAGCCACACGGATCGTTACCATGACAACAATATTTTCGTCACGTGTTAAGGTTGGTGCAATTGTCAGACCGTCTCTGTTAGTGGTGTAGTGCAACTCGCAGTCTCGCGCTTTAATATGAGTATTTAGTACGCGCACTTGCGTACTTTGAGTTCTTAGTTGACTCTTCTCGAACCATTTGCTTTATGCTTTGGGCTCAGTGTGTTGCTATGCTGATAATCATGGTCCGTCGATTGTATATATTACTGCTAATTGAAAAATACATCAGTCGCTGGATTCCAACCGGTATTCATTTGGTTTGGAGACGAGGAAGATGACCACTGAGCTGTAGCTGTGCTTTGGGTCCCCGGTGTCCACTCATAAGTTCGCGTCGCAACTTTTTTGCCCATCTAGTAGCTGCCACATTTTGCTATGTTGGCCGTGAGTAAAGGGTTCATGCTGGGTCAAGAAAAACATTGTTTATCCCTTTCAGTCTCGAATTATTCCTGGTGTTTTGTTTAAGTCCAGGTCTGTCACTGGATTCGAACCAGTATTCACTTGACCTTTGGGCTTGGCGATGTTACGCTCGTTTCCAAAAAATTGCTCTGAAGTGTTAGCTTCGCATTTGAATTTGGTCGGCAGCAAAGCAGGAATTACAAAAGAACACTTACGGATATTACACCTTTGGCCCCCGCCATGGCCTGGTGAATAGTTAGCAGTATTTAAAACCGAACGTTGTAGTAACAATAACGCCACACCGAATGTAACCAAAACGTAACCTAACACATACCAACCTATCCTACCTGATTTATTTATCGATCTTAATAAAGGATTAATCAGACATATATAGCATGATTAAGTACGCATCTGGTATTGAGTGGCAAACATTACTCTTTAGTGCTCTTTGCGGAGAGGCAAACTGTTTAAAAACGTTTACACGCCAATCTACGCTGTGAGTGAGTTTATTCTACTGCAAACAGCACAAAAATTCAGTGCGTCTCCACACATCACAAGAACTAGGCCCCGGGTGGGGCATGTAGGATACCAAGTATAAAAATTGTACAAAAAAGTATGCAAACTCAAAAATATGGAAGTATAAATTAGACGCCTGAATTATAAAATCAAGTTAATTACAAAAAAGTGGGTAGGAATTCGTACTTGATGGACTGTCAAGGCAATATAATTGAAGTCATACGTACTAATACTAATACTCATACATACTACATACTAAGTCATACATACAAATAATCATACACGGCGATATAATTGAAGTCCTCTCTCCAGCAAAACTAAAAGTATTAATTTCTCCGTTCCTATTCAATACATTTCGACCAAACTTGGCCATATATAGTAGATGGGCATGGAAGTACATTTATACCAACGTTTATGCAATTCCGTGCAAGAGTAAAAGTAGGTAGCCGCAATTAAATTTGAAAACTGTTCACTTCTTGTTGTTGTTCTGGTTCTTGTTCTAGTTCTTGTGTGACACCGTTCCAGAAAAAAACTACTGCACCTACCTAAAATCTGAAACATGATCTAAGCCAGAAATTTCCTTAGCCTTCATCCTCACAGAGACCACTTTTTCAATTGGTCGATCCATTCCGGAGTTACGGGACCCTGAATGATCATTTGGACTGTTTTACATTGTTTTAACCATTGTAATTAGGGAACAATGCCACTCAGCAAACGCCAGCTGCAAGACATAGACTGGACAATACAGAAATGCTAACAATACTGGTGAGCCACGCTGGGTACATTCTGCGTGCACGTGTTATGTTTTTGCTATACACTGTTGATTGTTGTTTGGTAGTGTAGTGAATAGGGTATAGTGTGTAGTGTCTGTATAGTTTTCGATGGGGCAAACGGCTGCGGGCCATGGCTCCCAATAAATATTCGTGATACCAATATTCTGAACGCATATCGTTTTACACCAAATTAAACTACGTTGGTAATTTCGGTTTGGCCTTGAAATTGGCAGCTGGAAACGATGGAATGGCGTATTTATTTCATAGATGCAGGCTTTCAGACATGAGTTAAATTGTTTCAAAGTGCACAGCAACAATCACTGCATGTGCGCGCGCATTCACACTTTTGCAAATGAGAAAAAAATACTTCCAGCCACAAGGCATAGATTGAATTGTGTTTGGTGGAAATCGCAGCATGCCATTACAAACAAAAACGTCAAGTGTGCCGTAAAAAAAAGGGTTATATGATTGAAGTTTCACTTTACTTGTACACGGATAAAAATTGATGATATTTAATTGAAATAAGCAAATGTACAATTGAGAAAATTGCATCTACTTAAGTGCTGTTGTGCTTTACGAATCATACATGTACATGATACATGTGTGTATGATACATGTGTATGATTCATGTGTATGATACATGTATGATTCGTAAAGCACAACAGCACTTAAACAGATGAAATTTTCTCAATTGTACGTTTCCTTATTTCAATTTAAAATTATCAATTTTTATCCGTGTACATTTTAATAAGTAAAGTGAAACTTCATTCATACAACCCTTTTTTCACGGCACACTTGACGTTTTTGTTTGTAACATAAACTATATTTCAGTTTCCTTTTTTCTTCAATGTAAGACACACTTATTGTGAAAGGCAAAGTTTAGCTTAAAATGTTGAAAAACTTCTTTACCAAGCGAGTTCTAAGGCACAGTAGCCAATTCTTCAAGGATTTTTGAAACTGTAACTGTCAACAATTTCTTTTAAGACACACTGTTGTAGAACTATGTCAAGGAAGTAGCTGCATTTATGCAATTTTGCTACAGTAACTTTAGGTTGAACTTCAAAGTAATTCGTTAGTAAGCGAGTTGTAGCATAGCTATTATTCCTGCGAAAATTAATTATTGCTGGTTAAACCTAAAAATGACGCAGTGGCAGAATACCTAGCTGTTGAAAAATATGTATTTATACACGAAGACTGGTCAATATTTCGGCTTGTGTACTTTTGAATGTCATTATTCTAACGAACTTTTTTGAAGCTTGACAGCTGTCACTAGCATTCATGAATTTTTACCCCTGCATGTAATCGATTACTTTAAGTGATAAAATAAAACCTTTTTCACTGTATCTGGGAAAACATGCTTTCTAAGAAACCACACTTTACACAACAGTGCCCTCAGACTACAAATAACTGAACTAATCTGAGTTATCAAGTTTAGCATGCTGTCTGAAGCGTCATCCACAATCAGATTTCCTTCCAAACGTTGACAACTTACATCCTAACGCAATTCTGAATTATTTTTTCACTTCCTATCGAGACGAAAACGAGACGTTCGTCTTGACCGAATTTCTAATTTTGTGAACTAAGTGACTATTTGACTGTCGTTTCAACATCTAAAGCATCAAAACGTAATTTAATCTTGTCATTTGATCTATTATGGTGCTGCGTGGCAATGGATAAACGAAAATATTTATTCTAAAGCAAGTTGACAGACGCTTCACTGGATTTCGTACGTGAACTCGCTGCGGGTCTTAGGTCGTATTTGTGTAACCTATTCGCTGTGCATTCTTACAGCTAGAAAATAAGTCATCTGAAATTCAAACACCGCAGCGATTTAGGTCCACCGGCTCCAACGAAAACAGTCAGTAACGCATGTTCAGAAGCAATGAGCACAGTTGTTGAGGAATTCTTTATCGCATGTCACGGGTTATACCAACTGCTAGCATTTACCCAAACGATGTCAATATCTACGTAGCATTGTTACCACGGTAACAACACCTTCGCCATCGCGATTAAATTCTAGTTCCAAGAATATAAAGCTAGCGATCTGACTTTGCATTCTCGTA